>JAMKCH010060012.1:0-88153 GCA_023653785.1 Ophioderma brevispina | reverse complement strand
AATCATCAAAATCTGATTTTTGCCTGTTTATAACAAATACCCATCCATTATGACACCATCTAAGATGGCAACAAAATCTCATCTTTTTATTTCTAATTCATACTTCACTGCAATGCAGCAGTGAAAATAGATGAAAAACATCTCTGACTCAACACAGCAGCAACACAATTCAAATTGCATTGTACTGCTGCTGCTGCTGTGTTGAATCAGAGATAGTTTTCATCCATTTTCACTTCACTGCATTGCAGTGAAGTATGAATGGACCTTTGGTTTAATGATTAATTCTAAAATGAATCAAAAGCTTGGAAAAGAAATATTTTGATAATACAACTTCTCCAGATAAGCACTTACTTAATTAGTGCTTAATAAGAATCTGAGACCTTTGCCCAAATGATCGAAAGTAAATGAGATGTCAAGAAAATAAATGAAAGTAAATGAAGTGTCAAGATCTAAATGTAGGTAATTGTGGGTCATTTTACATCATGTACAAGCCAGTATTGAGTAGTGGTATTTAGAAGTAAGAACATGCCAATGAGTAGTATGCAGTTGCCACACTAATTCCCCTCAAGATGCCAGGTGGTGACAGATTACACTTTTGGTGCAAATTTGAGATAACATGGTCTCTAATTACAAAGAAGAGTTTGTATTAGGGAAGGGTTGGTTACAGTCATGTTTCATTGATGGATAAATGGGAAGTGATGTAATAATTTGTTTCTAAACCCCTGTATTGGGTTGTAAGGTTTGGTTATAGAAAAACAGATTTGATATCAACAAGACTGTAGTTAAGCCTGTGTTAAGACTGAAAGCAACATAATTAAGGACAGAAAACTGTCTATTTGGACACTAACTGCAACAAGTAACTGAATGGAAATTCATATCTTTGAATGCTGCTGTTTTCTTCCTTTTCTGTCAATATTTTATTTGCAAAAAGTAACTTATGAGAACTCATCCTTTACTTAAGCTAATTTTTCAAATTTTAAATATTTGGACTCTTTCAAGTGAATCACTAAGTCTGACCCTTCCCATAGCCTTAACTCTTAACCCTGCTCCTAAACCAACAAACCTATGAGCCAAACAAATCAGAAGAAATGAGGATTAAGGGGCTAATGTAAGAGATAGCTCTCTTATGTAATTTCTTCCAGCAAGTCATAGAGCAGTAGTCTTTACAGACCAGAAGTGATCAGATATGCTATTGAGTAGCGCATAACCATCACACAGAATTCCCTTAAGGTACAAGAAGTGTTAGGGCATGCCATTGCGTGCAATGTCACACAGAAGTCCCTTTAGGTACAAGAAGCGATAAGGCATGCCATTGCGTGTAACGTCACATAGAAGTCCCTTCAGATACAGGAAGTGTTAGGGCATGCCATTACGTGCAATCGTCACACAGAATTCCCTCAAGATGCCAGGTGCTAATAGGATTACTCCTTTGGTGCAAACATTAAGATGACATGGTCTATATAAAGAGGAGGGGTTTGTTTTCAGTTAAGGCTATATGTTTACTGTCATGTTTCATGGAATGATACTTGGATTTAGGGGAAGTGATGGGATTGACCCACATCTTCAAGATTGGGATACAGGGGGTTCTAAAATGGCATAATGTGCACGTATGACTAGATTTAACTCTTAGGGCCAAACACCCCCCCCCCCAAAAAAAAAGATTTAGCTTGACTCATGTCAAAAAGTTTTTAGTTCAATCTACCATTCCTTTTCTTTTCTAACACTTTTCCTTAGCTTACTTGAAGACATATTTTGTACTCTTACACGTGTGAGATACAGAAGAATTTGTTTACCAAACCCTAAATAAAGCACCTTTTTTTACAATCATGGATATGTACACAGTGATAGCTGAGTGCCCCTTCTTGGACCCAGAACAATAGTGCATATGCTTTTCTGCACTATGCACTTATTAAAATTTTGCCCTGCACAAGAGCTATTGTGCTTGCTCTATCTTTAATAATTCACTGTAGACAGTGAAACAAGTGCCACGTAACAAATTGTGGTAAATGGGGTTGGAAAGTCGCCCAAATCGCTAAAAAGTCAGGGGCTACACCTGAAGTCCCATAGAAACCCGTATTAAAAATTTGACCAAGAAATCGTGGTAAAATTTTGGGCATCGCGGTAAGCCTTTTGAAGTCGCCCAATTGGGCTACCAGATCGCGGGTTTGGCAACACTGCCACATAGTTGGATTCAATGGCCCAACAATTGGTGCAATGAAATTACAGGGCTCACCTTGTGGCAAATTCAAACCTTGCAGTGTTTAGCATGTGCCCTGTGATGTGTTTGCACTGGTTGCTGGGGAAACAAATCTTTCCACGTGGCACTTCTACAGCAGAGAAGAGGAGCTAAGCTGTCATGTCTAGTTTGTAATATAAGATCCTTGATATACACCTATACAATGATTTCAAGGGGTGGTAAACATGTTCTTTCCAGTGCATGTATTTACTCTATGCTCTGATACAAAATGTGTGAATAACAACCTTCTTGTGATCCCTAAAATGTGGTCGTCCTTCTACATCATGCAGTAGACGCAGGCTTGTGTTCATTTCTGTCCCAACAAACTCTTCAACCAGCTATAACTTGAGACAGAATGGATAGGAGTATAGCAGCTGAATGAAGGGGAGCTAACCTGTCACATCTAGCTTGTAATATAAGATCCTTGATATACACCTACACAATGATTTAAAGGGGGTGGTAAATATGTTCTTTCCCGTGCATGTAATTACTGTATGCTCTGATACAAAATGCATGAATAACAACCTTCTGCTGATCCCTGACATATGTGTAAATATATTGCTGATTACAGGGGATATAAATCCAAAGGTCTGAAAGGTGATCTTACTGGGAAAACAGTGGTGATGCACAGTTGTGAGCCCATAAATCCAACCTGTCAATAAAGTTAAAGCAGGGTGACCCGATCAAGGTTTGTTTTTTTTTTTTTTTTTTTTACAGGGATCATTGACAGGTGAATGTATTGTAGTACTGGAATGCGTCTATCTTGTCCACCAACATGGCTGGCTATTGAATATGGTCTATAGGTCTATACTCTATTTGGTTATGAGCTATCAGATGACGTCTTCAGTGTCATGACATTTTATGCATGCGAATAAAAGCAGCACAATTAAATTGCTAGCACGCAGAGAAGCACGACGTCCGCCACCACTACAGTGTGGGAGTAAGCAATTGTTTGACACATGATAGCACAGTTGCGCACATCATTTTAAGTACAGCAAACTAGGCAGTGGATTGGCAGGAGGTTCTGCGCATACTTGCAACATGCAGTAGATGCAGGCTTGTGTTCATAACTTGAGACAGAATGGATAGGAGTATAGCAGCTGAATGAAGGGGAGCTAACCTGTCACATCTAGCTTGTAATATAAGATCCTTGATATACACCTACACAATGATTTAAAGGGGGTGGTAAATATGTTCTTTCCCGTGCATGTAATTACTGTATGCTCTGATACAAAATGCATGAATAACAACCTTCTGCTGATCCCTGACATATGTGTAAATATATTGCTGATTACAGGGGATATAAATCCAAAGGTCTGAAAGGTGATCTTACTGGGAAAACAGTGGTGATGCACAGTTGTGAGCCCATAAATCCAACCTGTCAATAAAGTTAAAGCAGGGTGACCCGATCAAGGTTTGTTTTTTTTTTTTTTTTTTTTACAGGGATCATTGACAGGTGAATGTATTGTAGTACTGGAATGCGTCTATCTTGTCCACCAACATGGCTGGCTATTGAATATGGTCTATAGGTCTATACTCTATTTGGTTATGAGCTATCAGATGACGTCTTCAGTGTCATGACATTTTATGCATGCGAATAAAAGCAGCACAATTAAATTGCTAGCACGCAGAGAAGCACGACGTCCGCCACCACTACAGTGTGGGAGTAAGCAATTGTTTGACACATGATAGCACAGTTGCGCACATCATTTTAAGTACAGCAAACTAGGCAGTGGATTGGCAGGAGGTTCTGCGCATACTTGCAACATGCAGTAGATGCAGGCTTGTGTTCATAACTTGAGACAGAATGGATAGGAGTATAGCAGCTGAATGAAGGGGAGCTAAGCTGTCACATCTAGCTTGTAATATAAGATCCTTGATATACACCTACACAATGATTTAAAGGGGGTGGTAAATATGTTCTTTCCCGTGCATGTAATTACTGTATGCTCTGATACAAAATGCATGAATAACAACCTTCTCCTGATCCCTGACATATGTGTAAATATATTGCTGATTACAGGGGATATAAATCCAAAGGTCTGAAAGGTGATCTTTCTGGGAAAACAGTGGTGATGCACAGTTGTGAGCCCATAAATCCAACCTGTCAATAAAGTTAAAGCAGGGTGACCCGATCAAGGTTTGATTTTTCATGTGATGATTTCTCCCTCACATATAGAAACATATCACCCAAACCATCTGATTAAAAGGTTCGAGTTATATTAGTCCAGCCATTTGGATAATAGTAGAAGCAAAAGTGTGCACTAAATTGACCCATCGGACAAAGTGTGTGTTAAAGGTCCATGGTCCAATCGCTAATAGCCTCGTCCTCAGAGACCTCCGATTTTACTGGAAGTGGTCAACATTTTGGTGTCAGAAGCTACTATTTTTCTCATTTACCCTGTGAAATCTCAGGGCTAAAGGATGTTTGGTTTGGATGTTATGAGCGAAAATATACCCCATTTTGATCAATCAATATTTTACATAGTAGTCTATGGGAATTACAAAAGCATGTTTTTAGCTCTCACTTCAAAACTTTCAACTTAAAATTTACCATGCTTGCAATGCATTGTGGGAAGCAACACTGCCAGTTCCGGCAACACATTGCCAGCAGCGGCAACATTGCCGGATCCGACAGTTGGCCCGAACTGATGTTTATGTTTTTCTTTTCAACTCGATAAACCTTTGGAACTTCCTCAGTAGGTGCTTCTACAACCAATCAAGTGGAAATTTAGAAAAATTGCATCCTCAGAAAATGTGTCCCCTCATTTTCATCTTGTAAATACTTCTTACTTTAGGTTGTGTTGATTTTGTTATTATTATTACTAGGCATGAAAATTTTGTGATAAAAATAGCATATTTTGCTGAAAATTTGCCAATCATTTTTTTTACAATATTCAGTGATCCATATTAGTGCCTCTTTGGCAGAAAAGAGCAAAACAGACAGATTTAGCTCTTATTTATATCTAAGAAACTGCATAAAACAACCTCAAAGTAGCAATATAATTCCATGGAACGTTCCCATCAAGTATACTAAGAGGAAGTCAATTCTCGTGGAATTGGATCCTTTCATTATGAGCAATTGACACTGGATTTCCCTGAAATCCAAACCATTACACTCGCAATCTTGAAATGAAATCAGATCTTTCTCGTCAAAGTTATATACTGCAACCCAATAGGACCTTTAAGGGAATATAATCATGAGTTGTGCTGAAAAAAAACTAGAACCTGTTTTAAGATATGATATATGTTCCCCTTGGGCTTGGATCCTGCGACGCTTTCAGCTAATTTCCATTTTAGTCGAGAAATTGTATACGAAATCGGGGCCTCAATTAAGGAAGTATATTAAGTGGAGCCAATTATTTTGTAGTTCATTATTGATATAAGAAGTGTAACAAGGTCATTAATTCATGTTCATGGTGCTGTATATTTTAAGCTCAAATTCAATCTAGAAGACTTAGAAAGTGACGCTGATTAGATGATATTTCTCTGTGGAGGGGGGAGGAGGATCTGTAAGCAGTCCCCTGTGTGTCTGTAGACCCCTATGACACGAGTGAAATCATCGTACCAAGTTCCTTCATCTTACCAAATTGCAAGTGCATCAGTGATGTACCAATGGAACTGTTGATAAATCATTGATTCCACAATGGTGTCATTGCACTTCCATTTTAGTTCATTGTATTCTGTAGAAGGTGAGCTGGAGTTTTGTGGGGAAAAGTGATTGACAAGTTTGACCTATTAAAGGTGCTTGTTCCGATTTATATGTATTGTGTTCTCTACTTGATACGAGAGCCTGGCACTTGCACATACACCCCATCAAGCAGTTAGCACCGTGGGAAACAAACCTGCAGTTTTGATGGTAGACACAATAATGCATGTTGCAAAGCCCTATTCAATACTGTGCTAATATTGATGGTTAACCACTAAAATGGCAGTTTTTTGTTTATATCTTGGGAATGAAATGGATTTGAGGGCTCAAATTTCAGGACTACAGTGAGAAAAATACGGCCTTTCATCTGATATCAAAATCTCTACTACTTCCGGGTAAATCAGGGGGGTCCCAAAGACGATCAGAACATGCACCTTTTATATGACAATACCACATTTTTTATTGTTGAAAACATCAAAAGCAAATTTTGGTTAACTAGAGTATTCTTGGTTGGAATTGTATCTCCAATACTACTGCTACTTACCAATGTGTGCCCCACACTTTACAAATGCCTGTCAATACACACACACACACACAACATAACACACACACTTGTTTATACCTATATTTCTGAGGATATCAACAGAACTGCATCCTTTTGACAGAATTGTTTGTAGAGGTTTCATGTATAGGATTTATTTCCCCAGCAATCAATCCAAAGAAATCACAAGGTTTGAATAAGCTTTGTGACTTATTGGACCAATTGCTGAGGTGATAAATCCTATTGAGTGACACTTTACAGCAAATTCTGTCCAAAGAATGCAGTTCTGTTGATGTCCTCAGAAATATAGGTATAAAAGTGTGTGTGTTATGTTGTGTGTGTGTGTGTGTGTTCCACACATTTGTAAAATGTGTGAAACTGGGCACACATTGGAGTAGCAGTAGTATGGAGATATACTTGCAAACAGGAATACCCCAGTTAATCTGCGAATAGACCCAATGGCAAAACATCCAAGGACAAGCACAAACTTTCATGTTGTTCAAAAGAATTGCTTTTGTGTTCAGTCCTCAGTTATAAAGCCAAACCTGTCCACACACAAACACACAAGCAGATATTCACCCCCACACACATATGCACAAAACCCTCCCTGCATTATCTTCAGACACAAAAGTAAACCAGCTGATGTCATTGTGTCAATAGCAACAAATCTAACATGTCAGGCATGGCTTTAGTTGCAAAACCTAACACCACAGCCATTTCTGTGGGCAATATAGATTACTGCCAAGTAACCACCCACTTAAAATACTTGATCTGTCATTGTCCTTGAAAATGGTGTGTTGGACAGTTGAATGCAGTACAAGCAAATATTTCAAGGTTATGAATGTAACCAATCTCTTCTCATAGTTTTTCACATATGAAAGTTAAGCCAATTTGTAAAATACCTACCATTTGTAAATACTATTATAATAGATATCAAATCGAACTTCTTGTGATGCATACAAATATGGACAGTGGATGCACCAGTGCTTATTGCATGCTTCTTGCTCTGAAGATTTTGTAAATGAATGAGGGCTTCATGCAATCAAACCTGATTTTTGGTGCAAACATTGAGTTATAGTTAGTATTAAATTTTATTTGATTTATTGGTTAGATTTTGCTTATAAAGTTGTGGTCAATTTTTCAGAAAGAGGAAGCAATAAAGGTGTTTATAGTGTTGTTAGAATTCATAGTCTCTATGACCCCATTTGTTTCATGCCTTATTCAATGTGGTATTCTATCCATAGTATCTCAACTTGAGTTGCACACCTTGGAAGTTAGCAGGCCCAAAGCCAAAAAGGGTTGCTATTTGCCAAAGGGTCTGCTTTCAAAGGTACCAAAAAGGTCAAATTGTTCTTGTACCAATGTGTATAAAATATATAACCATGATATAACTAACTTTTATAACCAATGTGAACATTGTACAGGCATGTACAGTCAGAAAATATGGGGAAGAAAACCTGTTGGAATGTCAGTTGTTACTTAGAGTTTGACGGTGACGTGACAACTTCAGACAAGATCGTCATTGTGTAACTTGCTTGCATCACACATAGGTATAGCGACACTTTAAAACTTGTCTTTTGCAGGTAACACAAAGATAAACTTAACTGTCTTAGATGTGGTGTCTGTTGTCTTATATAGCTAGTGGCAATGTTCAACTACCAGTCTTACATCCTGGTAGTGGCACTGTTATATTGTGTGCAGATTTACTATTGTTAAATGTCCTTTTTTATGTATGTAACAGCACTGTTAACAGTGACATAACCGGGCAATCAAGCCAGGGATGGCAAAATTCCAAAGTCATCTTTGTGACCTGCTTCAGCATGCACTAAATGGGACCAAATGCTAAATGGGACGACATGCATGTAAACACACAACTTAAAATTAGCCTCTTTAGGCCAAAGTTGGTTGCAATCCCCCTAATTTAGAATGAAATTCAAAATGCATTTTTCCCCATTCTAGCCCAATATTTTGAGCCAGGGGGAACTGCCCCATCCCTTCAGTCAGTTAGCACTACTGACTTTTAAATTACCCTGTGTAGTTTAGTAGTGCTGTAAAAGTACTGACTTACAAAGATAATGAAAATGTTTAAAGGTGCAATGAGAGATTTCACATAATAGGTTTCCCTGAAAAATGTGAACATTCTGATTATTTCACTAATGTCAAGCATTCTATCAAAAATGTCCCCATGTGAAAGGATTAAGCTGAAAAATATTTCTTTGGTACAAAATCTGTGTAATTTCTAATTTCCTATAGGAGCAAAATACTTAATTCAGCCTATATTTTATATTGAAATTAATCAAATGAAAATTGCCTTTTGTTTCACTTTTAAGGCAATTCTGTAACCAAAGACAAAAGTAAGAAATCTTTTGGGAGTGTTATCCATATGAAATCACTGCATATGGCACAATATACAGGTGTCCCAATGTCTCCTGTTGCACCTTTAACTACCTGTCATAGATTGTGCCACTGTTAAATTATCTGTCTTATTCTAAACAATGACACTTAAACTTTGTGCTGTATGTAGATACTAGCACTGTTAAAGTATCTTGTGCAGATAGTAACATTGTTAAACTACTTGTCTAGATAGCGACACTGTTATACTATCTACCTTATGATAATATTGTGGTGTTAAAGCCCTGTGTAGTGTACATATTAGTGCTATTAAAATATGTCTCTGATATAGAAGGTGGCACTTAAATTGACCTTTGCAGAAAGTGATGCCATTACACATCCTACCTTATATATAATGGCATATTTTTATGGCACTTTTAAATTACTTTCTTATGTAGATAGAGGCACTGTTAGAATATTTTGATGTCTTTCAAGGAAAGTGGCACTGTTAAATTACCCGTGAAATGAAATTAGTAACAAATACATAGGATTCTTGGTGTATTGCTGGCTAATGTAGTAGTTTTACAAGGGTCCTGAAAGTGACCTTTAATGGGACCATAAGTAACAAGTATCTGCAAAAAACAATATGATTATGAAAATTTTAACTTTGCTGCCATTTTTGTAATTGGGATTATTTTTTTTATTGTATTCCTTTTCTGAGATTTTGTTTTAGTGCAAATTTGATAGATTCACCAGAAGAGTGATTTTGTTAGAGTAAATACTGTCATCAGGGTCATTCATCTTCACAAACAATTGACTGTACTGCTTAGATCTCTGGTCCAGTGTGGATGACTCTTGTACTAAAGGCTCTTGCAGCCACCCCCCCCCCCCCTTGCCACCCCCTGATGCCAACCCTGTAGTAGATAGCACCACATCTGGTGTGAGATACAGATCTGCAGGTCAAAAGTCATATTTGTGAAACTGTACTTTTCCATTCTTAATCTTGAATGCTATGTAAAATCTCTCTTAACTTCTCACTGTTTTGGTCCTACTTCCTCTGGTATACACTTTATGCTCTGTCAAAGGAATCAGTGGATATACAAAGACTAACCTATAATGACCCCTACATTATCTTTGATCCATTTGTTACATTTATAGAATGCACTTTCTGCTGTTAAAAAGTGCTACAATCACCAAATAAATAAAATAAATAAAAATATATTTGATTTTGAATTTACACATTAGTATTTAAAGTTTGACTTTTTTTAAATATAGCACATTCTCTGTCATAATTTCATAGTATTAACACACCAAAATGGTGCAAATAATGCAACTAACCACTTAGGAAAAGCCAGATATTGTGTCAAGCAAGTACATCAAAATCAACCAATTTCATTGGATTACAACTCAGATGACCTAACCTTTTTTATTATGATGGAAGACAGAAATGTGATAGTCATGGCAAAATTACAAAGTGAGTTTACACCATTTTCACTGTAGTTATCATTACACTGTTATTATGTCACCAATGTCATTGAATTTTGGCTTATACAGCTATGTTATGGTAGGTAGGCATGTCTATCTATCCATTTGCCCACACTTTATGGTCTGTGGTGATTTTCATGTCGCTTGGTCTTGGTGGGCAGGATCAGTGGATGTGGACATCGAGTGTTTGAGGTCAAAGGTTATCTAGGGCCATTTGAGGTCATTGTTGACTAATGGTCCTAACTCATAAAATGGTATATTGAGTAATGTGAATTTCAATATTTGGTACCAACTATATCTTGTCACAATTCGAAAAGTATGTGACTAATTGAACTCAATCATGGTACTGAATCTGTACTGTAACAGACATGTCACCTTTATTCAGAGTTGGGACTTTCTGTTGGTATATTGTGCTCCATTGAGGTATGGCCAAGCAAAATTCTGCTGTATCTACAATGGGAAGTGGAATTGAGTTAAGACCATATGAGGAATATATGGGTGATACAGAATTGGCCAAAAAGGGAGTTAGGGTGTTCTGTTAATCAACCCTCGAATTATACTTAAAATCCTTCTTCTTACACAGAAATAGCTGTGTATTAACAAAAGTGAAGTAGTCAATATGGGATGTTCATCAATGGATCAATTATAGGTTTGAAATTGATGATAAAATGCATTTATTTAATTGTAGGAAACAAAAATATATATTTTATCAGAAAATAAGTGAGCAATTTGTTGTCTACCAATAAATTGGTTTAAACATATTTATCTTACATCGGGCATAACATGTGTAGGAAATGACAATAAATTTTAAAGATGATTATTGTAACAATAAATCAACTGACAAGAGTGCTGGACACTGGAATCATGATAGCCAATTTTTGAAGGAAATTGTCTTGTAACCAACAATCTTTTTATTTTGGCCAAACTGATCTGCTCTCATTCAGTGCTAGAAATCACTCTTGTGTATCAATCAGTTGAATATCTTTTTTATTTAGTGTCAGAACCATCATGTGTATGTGTGATTAGTTTATGGGTCACTTAGTCTCAATATTGTCCCATGGGGAATTTTGAACATTGGGAAATTGTCAGTAACTAGGCCATAAACCCACATCTTATCATAATTTAATTTGTTCATATTTAGCCATAGAACATAGCAATGTAGATATTGGACCACTATTGAAATCAAGAGATAACAATATGTTATATTGCATGATAAATTGGAAATTGGATTGAGATGGGCTATGTAGTGTCTTGACCTGGTTAACACCATGCTATATACTTATTTGTTATCAAAAATCACACTTTATTAAATCTTGTGAGATTGATTGATGAACCTAAGAGGAGTAATGGCTAGTTATTCTTATGCATGACTGGAAGAAGTTATAGATATACAACATATTTTATTAACTTTTTATTCTATCCTTGTGGTTTCAGATAGTAATAATCCTTGGAATATTGTGCTGATTTGTATCAATTTTAATTAAATGGTTCATGTTAATTTTAAAGAATTTTATTTGAAGTATTTATTATTTATTGACAATTTAAGTTTCTGAAAGAGAGATGTTAGGCTTTAAAAGGGGAATCTGTACTTTAAAACAATATTTAGACAAAGCACATCTTGTCCATTTCTTTTTTAATGTTTTAAAACAAATTTCAAAGTTTGGGTTTTGAACAGTTCCTAAGCAAGGCTGGCAAAATATTTCCTGTGATGCTAATTGGCACAATGACATTATTTTCTAAATCCAACTTCCACCTGGTAGAACATGTCATGCTTTTCAAAGCAAGTGGAAATGTGCTTTCAAAAATATGCAATAAAGGCGGGGGATTCAGATCTTGATGTCTGTGTGCCAAAACTAGCATCACAATAGTAATCAATGCTGTATCAATGCTGGAATAAAAAGGCTTCAATGCATTTTCTTGTGTAGAAATTAAGGTCATTCAGAGGTCAAGTTGTTATACAGTCTAATCAATTTAAAGTCTTGCTGAGCTACTGCACCATCAATGATCTTGTTTACAAATGTAATTTGTTAAAAATGCAGATTCAACTTCTTTGTAAACTAAACTAGATCAAGATATGTTTGTTACTTATGAGACGATCCTTACACATGCGGCTGCATATTGTATAACTCAATAGACGATTTGCACGATCCCCATAATGCATCTCGTATTGTGCCCATTTCCATCCGGGAACTTGTAAAATCCTCAAGTCAGCTAAAAACATACAGTTAAGAACGTAACATCAATACTAGAAAACTTAACCTATCCGTGACATTGCACAGTTGAACTCTATTCATCCGACTGGTGACATGCAATTAGGGCGCGTTTACAATCGAAAATGCCACCTTTTGTCATAAATTTCAACATCAGTGCCTCGCTTGTTTTTTGTTCCTCTGATATTCTTCTACATTCTGTAAGATTAACGCCACATGAAAAGGTACTTTGTATTGTAGTTTTAAGCACTGTCCGGTGAAGCGAACGAACAACAGAATATTTTGTAAACATGAACTCCGGGACAAGTTCCTGGATGGAAATGGGCACAATACGAGATGCATTATGGGGATCGTGCATATCGTCTATTGGCATTTCTATTCTCTTTGTCATTTTTGTTCAATAAATGTGACTTAGCAAAATGCAAAAATGCTTCTCATACAAAATGCCAACAATACAAATGCACCTTTTTGTACTCATGTGACAATGTCTAATGGTGTTTGAGATTTAATATTAAAAACATTCAATTTTTAATGTGACGTTATCATTTTCTTATCATGTTGTGACTTTTTGCATTAGTTAATCTCACATTTATGCTGTCTCTTCCAGTAACAGGCCAATATGTGGTAGCTCACAGAGATACTGTTGCGCCATCTTTGGGGATTTCTTAGGCTCTGAGTTTCTTAAATGTTGTGACATTTTAATTATGATCAAGTCAATAATCTGACATTTATTCTAAAAGTATACATTACCTTGGCACAGGCGATATGTCATCACATCGTAATAAAGTATTTGACGTCTAATAAATGGGTGATATTGACTAATCCTGAGATTAAGGTGTCAGTTATCGCTGTTCAAGTTCTTACTTTCAAAAAGAAAGAAGGAGCTGAGTAATCGGTGGTAACATTTGCACCGACTATTATTACATACAAGGAAATGGTCAGTTCATTGATTAAGAGTGGAGTTTCACTGCACAGCAGCGGAATTTTGATTACGTCAAAGAGATAACTTGTCTGACAATGTGAATGACCTCCTTAACAATGAAAATATGCTGTTTGTTTTTTACCTTACAAAAATACTCCATATTTGAATTCAATGCTAAGTTTTGGAAGGAGGGATGAACAGTTAATGTTATCTTAAAGTGACAGGAGGAGATTTTTTTAGGATACAAATTTCTCTCAAAATGCACGGGATCGATTGTAGACCACCTACCAAGAACGTTCCAAAGGTTTATTGGACAAACAAGTACAAAAGAAAACAGCAAACCTTGTTTTGAACTTGCCTGACTATCGTTATTGTCCCCATAGAACACCGTGCTTTGACTTTCTGTCGTGCACGACAGAAAGTACTAAACCATCATATTATTACATAAAGACGGCGTATTCGGCTTATTCACTTCAGGTGTGATCTAATATATTGGAAAGCATTCCGAATATGCAAAAAACCCGGGTTTGAAAAAAATTGGGGGCGCTTCTTTCTGGAAATCTCCTCATGTCTCTTTAACAAGTTTGAATTTTTTGTGCTATTTCATTTGCAGTACATACTACTCTTTATGGAAAATTTGCTTTAAGTGAAGAGACAGTCTAACTATATAAATCTATACTCTATTTTTTTAATACAGTATTGGTAAAACAAGATGCCTATTGGTTAGAAAAAAATATCATTGATTATAATGTAAAACATTTACACTATGAAATAAAATCACTGAAATCTGAAATGAACACTGAAAAAGAGTAATGCTGTAATTATCACTGAAATTACCACTGAAAATGTGACCATTTCAGTGGTATTAGTAAATCTCAGTGTGATTAGTGGGATGACCCTGGACATTAATCTCACTGAAATGCACTCGTCCCACTGAAATGATCACACTTGCAGTGATCATTTCAGTGATAATTTCAGCATTACTCTTTTTCTGTGCTCATTACAAATTTCAGTGATTTTATTTCACAGTGTTATAACATCTTCTGTATCATTGCTACCATTTTAATGTGAAATGTGGTATTCTTGCTTTAAAACAGCCCTGGATACAATGTGATTGTTCTCCGTAATAATATGCACAATTGCATACAAAAATATACAGCACCAACATTTATTATGTGTATCACTCATCAGGTCTGAAGTAGTTACAACATAATTTGTGTTGAAGAGTTAGAGTGATTCAATGAAAAATAAACTACTTAGAATAATGTGACCCAGAATTATCCAGTACCAATATACATCATGAACAGATTGGCCCCTGCATTATAGTAGATTTCAAATTGAGTGAGACCGCATTTAAAGTTTTAGGTCTGTCCATTCACTTTGAGTGGTAAGAAGATTTATTTTAATGGCCACAGGTAAAAAAATTATGGTAGTCATATCAACGTACATCAATATAGCTATGTCTGTTAAAATTTAACTGGGTGTTTCATTAGAAGTATCAGGATGAAAACATCGGCATTTATTAATTAAAGCATTGTTATTTGAACATAACTTAGCTTTGACACAGCAAAATATTTTTCCTTATCACAGCATAGGAGAAATAATGTATTTTTATATGAATACACACATAATGCAACTATTTTTTATTTGGCCATCCAACCTTGCAAGAGATTAGCGCAAAGTTAGATGATAGTTTTTTGTGACATCCCCCGGCCAACCAGGCAATTAGTCTTTCATCCATGGACAGACAATGTAAGACCTGAATTCATCAGTTTCCACTAAGGTGATTCTATGCATCACTCCACCATATGTTTTGTAATGGCACAAAAGGCCTGGTCTCCACATGGAAAAGGATTAAACCAACACATCAACACCACCCCATTGGAAATATGCAAGAACCCTCACTTGTTGAAATCTACTTGCAATGTATTAAAAAGAGCTAAATATATGTTGCATGTGCCTGGCCAGTAATCCAACAAAGGATTTTTCACCAGGACACCAGTACAGCAGCATAACATAGGCCACAACGTGTTGTTGTGGGCCCATAGTTGCACACTTATGGACATATTCGTTATAATGCTAGGATAACACCCTAAGTTACCCTGGATACTGACCCTCCCAACAATGTTTATGATTATAATATATTGTGAGTATTATATCATGTGAGTGATCCTATCGACACCCCCCCACACACACACACACTTTACTCAAACTTGAGATTTTGGTATTAGAAGAAAGTTTAAATTTTTCTCATTACCCAAGGAGTGAAATTTGAGGCCCATGATGAAATGTTTTCTTTTGATGTTATCAACAAAAAGGTCTCCAAATGTGGTTGACCACACTAATTAACATTTGGGATCTCTGATTTTCATTTAAACAAAAAAAAAAAAATAATAATAATAATTACAATAGTGGTTGTTCTCTGTAAGAATGGAAGTGTAGTTTCTAATTCTGTGAAACAGAGTTATGGAATAGATGTGTCAGGCAATCAAAGAGCAAGAGAAGAATCATGAACTTTTATTGTTCATTTCCTGTGTTCAATTAATCATCTGTCTTGAGACGGGTCAGCCATGTGATGTCAAATATAGTCTACTAAGCTGATGTCTCTATAGATTGCTTTTTGATTATTACCGTCACTTTTTCAAATAAAATGTTACCATCAATAGATATATATGAAAAACCACCAACACATTTCCAATTTTAGTTCTCATCATTGCCTGTGTTGGTTTTGTACCTTAGGGAGAAGACTCGATATATTGAAGTAGATTGTTCTGTGTGCCGATATAAAAGAAACAGGACTACGTCAATATCGGAAATGAGCTCTCTGCGTAGAAAAGCCGTCTCTTAACAAAAGATAACTAGATCAATGAGGAATAAGCAAACAACAACAATGTCATATCTTTTGCAGGATCCAGCATGACCTTTTGATCCATTAGATTTGCGTCTGTTGACACTGTAACAGCTAACATTGTAATACTTTGATTTAGGGGCTGCCCTCTCATTACTCTTAGCATTGGGTAGATCGTACAAGCTTAGTTTAATCTGAGATTAGATCTGAGATTGGAGTTAATCTTTGTGTTTGAGGCTGTGCTGTAGTTAACATGGCATGTGTCAGCAATCGTTACATAATTTTGCTTCATTTGATGAGTATTTGATCCCGGGAGAGGCACTCAAATATTTGTTTCTTGTAGATATGTGCCACTCAGATTTTCAATCTCTGGGGCTACGGCCCTGATTTGGGGATACAAATGGGGTATCCAGAACTAAATTGGGGCTAATTTCTAACAAAAGCTTTGGAGTTGTATTTTATCACATTGAGAAGTAAAGATTGGACATTGATGCTTACATAAAGGTGGTGTCTCTGGAACTGAAATAAGCTTGAAAGGTGTGTCTGCAGAACTGCAAATTGCCCAGAAAATGAAGGTCTTATGTGTGGCATACTCTCCTACCATCTTCCAATGTGAGTGCCTCCCTCTAGATTTTGAAACCTTTGTCATTAGAATGCTTCTATTGGCTCTTGAAGTTAGAGCCAGGTGACTTCACTCACATATTGGTCTGATGATAGGAACTTGGTTTGCACAAATAAATAGTAGTACACTGAAACCCATATAACATACGAATGTTAGACCATATACTAACATTGAGATTTTCATTGGTTGGAAGTACATTGGGACCATTCACTGTACAATTAGATCAACACTGGTTTATTATTGGTTCAATGTGGTCCATTATTTAGACCAATTGTGTGACATTTGCTGGGTTTGTGATGTAACTTAACAAGCAATTGAAACAATAGAGTCGGGCACAAAATCAAATAGAATCATATTGTTCATATTAAATATATTTGATTCTGCTGTCAAACCTATAACCTTTTTGTTGGAACCCCCCCCCCCACTGAAATGATGACCTATTGCTTTAAAAACTGACAACTGTTTTGATCCTGTATATATTTTATCTAAGTAAGAGTTAAAGGCCTATTGTGCACTTCTGGATCTGGATCAATTTAACCTCCAGTAAAGCAGGTTCCTACATTACACTAGAGGACTCTGGTAACAGACCTGGGATGATCCCTACTCTGTTAGACGAGGTCTGCAACTTTTTCTGAACCTTGAGGCGTACCTGCACATTCTATGCAATGGATGGGAGCGAGGAGAAATTCCATATTCACCCAACATTAATGCTGTGTGACAGTGACTATGCAATTTGCGACCTTATTGAAATTATTTAAGTATGACCAAGAAACCTGACTCTCGTGGGGCTCGAACTAGGGCTGCTCGGTCGATCATATACCTTGCCGATGGTTCAGTGCCTTAGAGACCACTTGGCCACCTCACCTTCCTAGTTTTGTTGTATATTGTGCTTTCTTCGAATGGAAGATTGTCTCTTCAATTCAAAACAATTTCAACTAAGTGCTTCACCTCCAGTTTAAATTGGTGATTCATAGGGATGAGGCAGTAAATCACTCAGTGTCCTTTAAGAGTAATAATCCACATGTGTGCTGTAATTCATCATTAAGCATGTAATTCAGTGCATTTCTTTTTGATTGCTGAAAATAATTATGATAATGAGACACCATAAAGTTTTTTCCGCTTGGTAATTTCAGATTTGATGTGGCTTTGGAAAGTGTCACTCTTCGTCAGATTTCTCTCTCTTGCTAAAAAAAAAGATGTTACCTCCAAATGAACCATCTCTAGTGCTGTAACCATGGCAACACCTATTAATGAATTAAGACCTATTGCTGTAAATTTCCTGCCACAATTTTGAGAAAGTGTTTATGACATGGTGCCCGAGGTGTCGAGGGAAATGCAATTGCTGCTAAAGAATTAATACGCATCCATTAAAGATTTAATGAGGTAAAACTTTCTTGAAAATTATTTTCTTGAATGAAAAATCTCTGCTGTGGCCCACTTTCAGAATTTGTGGAACAGCTGGCATGCAGTCTCATTTGTCTATTAATTTGAAGGGACGTTTTGTGATCATGAGTTCTCCCCAAAAACTTGTCCAAAAAGTTGAGATGTTAATACCATTGGAACTCTGTTGAATATCAGGTTTTTGCATGTTCACATGGCCTACCTCCTTATCAGGGAGGAGGGGGGGCTCGATTTGGGCATTGGGGATTTCCAAACGGTAATTTGGGGAACTGATACGTGCATTTACTATGGCAGTCTCTGTCTCAGTGATATTACAAAATCAGCTCTTAAACCTTAGTTCTAAAGATCTTAGTAATATCATGATAACTTAAGAAGAAAATATTGATGTCAAAATCCGTCGAGGTTAGTGGATTAACCTCGCTGCAAAACATTGCCATTTCCAATAACGGTCATTTAGATTTAAATATTCGTAACCAGGTCTAGCCTTTAGTCAAGTCTGTCAAGTCTGTGTGTGGCCAGTCGATATGCACAAGAGCGCCCTCCTACCGTTAAGTCTTTGAATAAGACTAGCACTCGGGTTACGCCAGAAGTTGATGTCGTTCTGTTGCTTTAGGTTGGCATGTCCTACCCCCCTGCTCCTTATTGACCAGTACCGCATCAATCTTTGTCAGCGTCCTGGACAATTAAATTAAATTATCTGAGTGGTATATGGGAATCCATATTTGGCAAAAATACTCACAAATTAAATTGGTGTGTATGATTCTTTTGGATTTGTCACCAATGGTTCATTCTGTGATCTTTTGTAGAACAGGGAGTTATAATCTATTTTTTTTTATTTTCATCTTCGTAAGCCTTGTTTAGTTATTGATATTCCTCTAATCCTTTTCTTTACCACTATTTATAAGCCCTCTGGTTGCCCAGTGGTGGTCCTAGCATATATACCTTCATATTGAATCAATTGAATAACTTAAAATAAAAATCTATCATTATGCTTTTTTTAACGATATCTATTGGACCATACATCAAATAAGTATTTTTTGAAGATATTCGCGTTTTTGACTGCCTTATTGATTTACGTCATGTTACAAGTATAAAAGTATCAGAAATACATTTATTGTGTCTAACAACATAATCTAAGTACTTCATGTTTATTTTTTATTGGAGGTATTTGCTGTTATAGGGCATATTTTAAAATTATTAGATTTGGCTTCCATTTTGAATTGGCAAAAATACTCACAAATTAAATTGGTGTGTATGATTCTTTTGGATTTGTCACCAATGGTTCATTCTGTGATCTTTTGTAGAACAGGGAGTTATAATCTATTTTTTTTTATTTTCATCTTTTTTTTTTTTTTTTTTTTTTCTCTAATCCTTTTCTTTACCACTATTTATAAGCCCTCTGGTTGCCCAGTGGTGGTCCTAGCATATATACCTTCATATTGAATCAATTGAATAACTTAAAATAAAAATCTATCATTATGCTTTTTTTTAACGATATCTATTGGACCATACATCAAATAAGTATTTTTTGAAGATATTCGCGTTTTTGACTGCCTTATTGATTTACGTCATGTTACAAGTATAAAAGTATCAGAAATACATTTATTGTGTCTAACAACATAATCTAAGTACTTCATGTTTATTTTTTATTGGAGGTATTTGCTGTTATAGGGCATATTTTAAAATTATTAGATTTGGCTTCCATTTTGAATTTGAAGTATGACTCAATGTTACAAGTGCCATGCACTTGTTCATTGGGTCCTATAGTATATTTATTAACTCCATAGTTTGATAATATAGGGTCGAATAGATAATTATCATCTATGACAACACCATCTTGGATTTCTCAAAATGCCCAAGGGTGCCGAGGTGGCACCCGGCAGATTCTAATTCTATACACCCCTATCTATCACATTCAGGAAAAAAAATTGTGTATATACTCAACTTTACGTTCAGGCCTAACTTGGACCATATCTCTCCAACTATCTAAATTGAGAATAGATACAAAATAAAGAGTACTAATAATGTACTTGTCCTATATTGTCTTACTGGTCGAAACATTTGCCTTTTTATTCAACATATTGTAAGTTCCCCCTAAAAGAAAGATAGAGAGAGGTTTTAGGGCATTTGCACTTTGGACAAACTGCAGTTTGGAACAACTTTTTATGGGTTATGTCTATTCTAATAAATAGGTTATGTCTAACAAATAGAGTCCAATGATCCATTCTGGCAATGAGGGGTTCTTTTCAAATATGTGCATTCCCAGAATATCTTTCCAAGTATTTCAGGGCATATTAAAAATCAACAGCCACACATGATATCTCTTCCTACTCAACTCCCAAGCAGCCACCATCAAATGAGGGCTTAATAGTATTAATTAATCGATTGCTTTATTTCAAGATCCCCGTAACCCGATCCCATATGCTATCATCACAACTAAATAGCCTGTGGCAATAGCAGCATTGCTAGTGCCCTTGATTTCTCTTTGATTTCTGCGTTGAAACCGATGAAACTTGAAGACGCCCGTGATCGCGTGCCACCTGTCAGCGCTTGGAGCCGTTGATCTCCAACCACCTGCTGAAGATTTTCTCCCCTGTACTGTGTGTGTCTGCCACGGGCATCAAACACATCGGGATCATGTTTCCTCTTAGAGCAAACAATTTCTGTTTGTCGCCTCGCAGATGCCTGCACGGCCACTCTCGGGTGTTAGAAAGTGATTAGTTTTATAGGGGAAGGGTTGTCTCCTTGGATGTGAGTTGTATGAAATGGTTAAAGAACATGCTTGGCAAGCTATGATTGGATGGGTGGATGAATAAAACATGACCAGATTTATGTGAGGTGTGACTGATATCCAGTCTCTTTACCAGATGAAATAATCCAAAACAATCTACAGCTCCAATGTTTCTGTTTGATATGAATTTTTAATTCGTTTTTTTTTTAAATAGTGTTCTGTATGTTGAAATTGTCATTTGTAATTTTTTTATTAATATAGTATTTTGAAAAAAGAAACCACCGAGCTTTACAATTCGTCGTCCGCATCACATACTGCATAAATAAATTGCCACAATTTTGAGGTTTTTTGCGAAATTTGGCCTAATTACTCAGTTCACCAAGTTCTTGCCATCCACAAAGTTTCAAAATGTGAGGATGCCTAATTAATTAGTTTATAATTATATATTTTTGTCATTTTCCTCAAAATTATCATATCCATATTTCACATACTGTCGTATTTGAAAATTGCCATTCATTTACACATGTTTTATATAGCGTTGTATTTTGCCGATCCCAAAATAATCGATTTCACATACAGACCTATTTTGACATATTTCCATCGATCTTTCGTAAACAAGCTTTTCACATAGTGATCTATTTTACTTACATTGAAAAACAACGGTGTAATATGCGTCGTATTTTGCAATATACATTATTTGTGATTTCACATACAACTTTGTAGCCTAATTAAGATAATATAATTGTAGTTTTAAATTAGATTTATGGTTCATATTGGATGTTATCTTTTGTGCTTCGTTTTACCGTATAGACATGAAATGTCGCGGTAGATTTTGAATTGCGATTTTCTCGGAAAACGTGTTTTGTAAAATACGACAGTATGTGATGTGGGCGATGAATTCTTGACAATAAAATTGAACAAAACCAATTTAGAAGACCAAAACAATAATTAAAATTGTCTCCTTTACAGATACCTAATCTTGGCTTCAAAACATGTCAAATAGAGGAGATGGGCTTGCTCAAGTGACATCATTTGTGTTATCTTACTTATGCATTCTTTGAAACTGAAGAACTCAGTTAGCTTTAAATAAGCAAACAAATGCAAATTGTATATAGCCAGAAGAGAAGAATAGAAAGAAAAACAATCATCGCAGTCACAGTGACTTGAATATCGCTTGTGACCTTTGCAGTCCTAACATAAAATGATATGACTATCAAGGATTTCTTTTAAAGGTGCATGTTCCATCAATCTTGGGACCAGTGGTGCCGCCGACCCTCTTTTTCTGGGGGGTCAAAACGGGGGGGAAAATTGAAATCTCATGGGGGGAAAAAGTGAAATCTGGGGGGGGGGGGTGGGGGGGGGCCAAAATAATGACAAATTGGAAATATTCCACCAATTTTGCCCCAAATCGCCTGATTTTTGGCCCCAAATCACTGAAGTTTTGTTGCCCCAACCTTCTTTTTCTTTCTACCAGTGGGGAAAACTGGGGGGGGGGGGCAAGAAAAAAAAATTGGGGGGGGGGGTCAAATCCCCCACTCCCCCCCTGGCGCCGCCACTTTGGGACCACCCGATTTACCCCAGATACATTGGATTCTTGATGTCGTCCTGAAATTACGAAGCCCTCAATATCCATTTCATTCACAAGATATAACAAAAACTGCGTTTTAATGGTTAACCATCATATTAGCACAGTAGTGAGTAGGGCTTTGCACTATGATGCATTATCACATCTAGCTCAAAAAACCGCAAGTGTTGTGTTCTCAAACGTGCTTGATAGGGGCCGTATGTTGTTGATTTACGGCTTTTTATATAAAGTAGACAACACATAGACATAAATCGGAACAAGCACCTTTAACAATTAAAAATTACCTCCCTGATGCTAAAGTTTGGTTAATATTGGTGGCAGTGTGTTAAATAGGTCCTAACTGTGAAAGAAATGAAATAAGTTTACAACTTACCCTTGTTTAGCCCATGGACTGCTTGGGTATTCATTTAGGGTCAAATGATATAAATGCTATTTGAGGTGCACCAAAAATTATATAATTTTCAAAATTTTAAGTTGATTCTGACGGTGCGTTTTAATGTCATGAGCAAATGTTGTACATGGTCTATGATGATGTTGTTTTAACTGTTGAATGAATAAAAAATTTAATAAACATTTTGTTTAAACATTTTAAAAAAAAAACCATTTGAAAAAACTCAAGGTTCAAAACACTTCAGTCTTTGAGGCACATTAATACATCAACACCTTGTAAACGGAATTCTGGAGCGTAGTTCGTAAGCACATTTCTCTAAAGGTTTAACACCCATTTAACTCTCTAAGTGCACTGAATTATGCCACCCTCCAGGAAAAATATCATTTTGGCACATTCTGATGACCTATCTTCCTGGTCTAGAGAGCCCCCTGGACATGGCATTGTGCACATGACAAACAAAATTACTGCCAGGAATTTGTTTGCTTTAAGAAAAATCATATGCCCAAAACCCAGGCAATTTGCCCTCGGTTAGTTAGGCACCAGAGCCTACTTAAGTTTCATGTCATGCATGAGCTCCAGTCTCCCCTGAGTTTGGATTTCCTCTAGCCACGGAAATTGCCGGCAGTTTTCGCTCACTGCACGGGATAATTACCGGGAACGCTTCAGACTCTTGGGGCTATTGTAGTTTAACAAGTAGTTGATAATGATATTAAGGGTTCACTCCATGTTAAGGCATCTTGTCATAGTTAGGTTTAACCCTTGAGAACTACCATTTATGAGACAGGCTGTCTCATTGGCTCATTACAGGACATTACATGAGATAGCCCTCTGAGTAACCAGTCAGAACAGTGGTTCTATATCTCTAAGTTTTTGATTCATTTTTTTTTCAGTTGTGTATATTGTGGTGTGATATGTTACCATAGTGGTGATTTTGGATATTGGACATTGACTGCTATGTCATTATTTTATGACACACAATCATTGCCGTTGTCATGTAATGGGGTATTTTTGCCTATAGGACATGCTTCGTGCGGACAATGATAGCTAAATCAGGTAAAGCGCTCGGACTCCAGTGTATGCTCATACCATGCGTATAGGCGTGCGTTCGAGCCCTGTGAGATTTAGCTATCTTGTAATTTCCCTGGACAAGAAATTAACCGCTTGATTGTCCCGATTTACCCATGCGATATTTGGGAAGCTGGTCCCGGCGGCGATGGTTATCTCGATGTATGTTTGCTGATAAGGGAAAGCGCTGATCCCGATCTGCTGCATCCCTTGAAATGATGCTAATGGTTTATGGTATGGTTGGGCCACAGTGATCAGCGACCATTTGTGAAAGCGCTTAGAGGCCAATAGCATAGGGCTATATAAATCTCTGCTCTTAATAATATAGATTTTGGCCCAAACTTATGCTCCAGGACAAGGTTTATCTACTGCAGGACAGCCCTGTCCTGCATATTTTTCCCAATTCAAAACAGCTATTTTGATCATTTAAGTCACAAAACGCACACAGTCTTAACAGCGGGATTCGCATTTCACACCGTCAAGCGCAATGCGCAGCATCGCATTGTGCGGTGAATTTTACTGCGTAATGAAGCGGACGCGTGTTTAAATTTAGTTTTGCGCAAACACATCAGAAAAAGCAAAAAATTCAAAGTGTAAACAAAGCAGTAATTTAGAACAGATGAAATTTCTTTTTCTTCTGATTTCTTGGTTAGAGGCAAAGGTGTTTGATTCGATAGTGCATGAGAAGTTATTGAGAATGGGGTAGCTTGAAATGGCATAAAAAAGTCACTTTTTTACTTAAACACAGTTTTTCTCAATGTTAAATTTTGGTGAAATTTGGCAAATTTTCAGACAAGATACCCCCAAAAATACCGAACTAAAAGGTAAGGTTTAACTTTCAAATGGTAGCAGTCAGTCTACTCTAGACGGTTTCTAAATTTTTCTTTTTCAATTCTAATTAAAGATATCTAAATATGTACTAAAATTTTGGGAAAGAAAAGTAAAAATCACACTTTTGAAAACAGTTTTATTAAATTTTTCGAAAACTAAGCTTATATTTCCAAACAAAATGAGAAAACTGTTTCTAGACAATGTGACCCATTTATTAATAATAATATGAGAAATATGGAAAATTCCAAATTTTAATTTTTTAATCATGAATTTTTTCGAAAAAAATTGGGGCAAAATCTCGCTTCTTGGTATTTTCTCAAAATGTGGCAAGTTTCACATATCTGATGCCATATCGGAATATTGTCTAATTTACTTTCTAGAATGATACTTTTACATATCATAGTACAAAATATTTGCAAAAGCTACAAGCCAAAACAGACAACCAGAAACTTAGGGGTTAAAAACTGTCCTTAAGGCGATGTTGGTCTTGTGACGTTTAAAAAACCATGAGCTGTCTTTCTAGGGTATATGGAGCTTTTAAAAAATATGTACTTTTCTGTTTTCCTATTTGATGTATGCCGACCAACTTCGCAGAAATATATTATCAAAAGTCAAAATGTTTATATAATGCCAAATGAAATTCTTGACGTTTGATTCGCATGAATACCACTGTATTCATTGGTAAATGGTTTTTACCTATTGGATACTATAAGGCGTAGAGGTGGTCAGAACGCCCATTAAAATTGCTGTAAAGCTGATAGCTCCTAAAGATTGTTGTTTATAGATGCCTGAATATAAGCACGTACATTGAAGTTTTTTTATTCAAAACTACTACCTAAGGACATAGTAGAAATTAAAAACCTGAGTGGGATATAAAGAGGAAAGACTCAAAATTCATATACAATAACTGATTAATGCATTTACCATATTCAGTATTCACAAATCAATTTGAATGCACTTGGGGGATCTGGTGTATATCTTGATGGCATAATCTCAAAATATATTCACACCAAAGTGAAGTATATTTTTATTAATGAATGGTTTAGATAAAATTTAAATTTGTTAAAAGTGGTTTTGTGCTATATTGTTCAAATGTAAACAGGAGGTTAATGAGTTGATATGAGTCATTTTAGTTCATAGACCCCTCTTTTGTGTCACTCAGCATTTTTCTTCTATCAATTTAGGTCTAAGGCTGGTATTCTGAAATGGGAGTCTTAACCCTTTAGACCTGGGTTTTAAACCAGGGTTAGTCCTACATGAGTGGATCTTCTTTCCTTCCAACACACTCCAAAATGTGCTGTAACAGGTGAGAAAAAATTCCAATGGGATGGGCCAGAACAGTCCCATGAGGAATTTTCTCACCAGTTACATTTAACTTGCACAGTTATTTTGAAAAGAAAAAAGCGTTCACTTACGTAGGACTAACCTGGTTTTAAAACCAGGGTCTACAAGTTAGACTCCCTTTCAGAATACCAGCCCAAGGGAATAAAACCTGAAAAAATTTCTAAAAATACCAGAGTAGTTAATGGGTTAAAGTTTTATTTATGTTTGTTACCACATGGTTGAATCGGTTCAAGGTTTACGGAGGTACAGTTTCAGGAAGTGTTGTCAATTGTTCTTCAGTGTCTGGATCTGGCTCAATTAACCTCCAGTAAAGCAGGTTCCTGCATCACATAGAGGACTATGAGACCTAGAGTGACGAGTGTAGGTAACAGACCCGAGATGATTCCTACTCTTTTTGATGAGGTCTGCAATTTTACGTGCTCAGGATGATTCCACTGAACACAAGGACCAACAGCCTTTACATGACTCTCCGAACCAGGAGCGTGGGCACCCATGCATAACCTGACACTCTAAGCAATGGGTGGGAGCGAGGAGAAATTCCATTAATCACTCTTATGTAATAGTGCAATTCCAACCTTATACGGAAACTATTTGAGTAGTTTATGCCCAAGAAACCCGCCTTCACGGGGCTGAACAGGCCGCCTCAGTCCGATGTTATACCTGCCGACGGTTTTCAGCGCCTTAGACGCTCGGGGCCACCTCACCCTCCAATGCCAGAGTTCCATTGTACCTGTTCCTCCAAAGAGGAGTCCATGTAATCATTTCCAACAATATTTGGATGTGAGGGTGAGTGTGGGTAGGGGACGTGTTCAAAGTGTGGGTAAGAGTGCTGAAACTCCAACATTGTGTACTGTTAAATGAGCCAAGTTTTTTGTACAACGTTTTCACATGCAATGCAGTCAGTCTACTGTTATATTACCTCAAAATTTGATAAAAAAAAAAAAACAAAAAAAAAAAATATTATTTTCTCAATTATTGAGAGAAAGATTTCTTACGGGAGAAAGTTATTTGTTACTTAAAAAGAGGAGGAAAAAGGGGATTCCCTAGAGTTTGTTTGTGCAGGAGCACCTGTTAGATAGAATTGCAAATAAGGGAAGTGGGGAATTCCCAAGTGTAAACGTAGTAACTGAGTCAGATGTTTATGCTTTTACGAGATCCAAAAAATTGAACAAGATCTGGGAATTACCCCATAGAGTTATATATATATGAAGTGATGTAATTCGGGTGAGGAATTCCGATTGCGGTCAGCTAGTGTATAAGGTTATGTTTATGCATTGGATGATTGATAGAGTTGTAATGATTATGTTAGGAAACGGGGAATCTATCTGTGAGTTAAATACTATCACTGGAAGGGAAATCTATGCCAGCATCCACTAGTACAAGTAGCTAGAAGATAGCTAGTTTACTCTGCCTTGAGGAGAAGACCTGGTCAAAGTACCTAGTGCTGGAATAAATCATGTGAGCAGAGTTGCGTAATTATTTCCTGTCGTCTTTGAAGCCGAAATGCTGGAATCAAAATAGGATTCCAAATTGTGGACAGATAGAATAGTGGTGATTATCTTGACTGAATACTGTGGATTATGTAGGCGAGGGACTTAATTTAACCTGTCGTCTTGAACTGCTGGACAAAAGTTATCTTAAGGACTGAGAAGATTCCCATGGAATTATCATACTGAAGAGTTAAATTATGTGAACTTTTTGCATACTGTCATTTTGGAGTCTCGCGTGAGGACATATCATCGTTGAACTGCAACGCCTCTTCAACATGGATACTCGAACTCTTTATAGGTATAATAATTTAAATTGTGTAATTATATGTAAAATTTGTTTTGGACATACAAAATTCGTGAACCAATCAAGTCAAGATCATTAAAAATGTTATTATATGTGACCTGCTCCCACAAAACCAGGGGACAAAGTCGCCAGAGTCATTTATGAGAAGAGGTCAATAAACGTGTGTAAAATCAATAGAAAACAAAAGAATTTCAAGGTATTTATTGATCACTGCTACTGTTAGCATCATTTTAAAGCTCGTTTTCTCAGCATTTCAATCTGCACTATCTCAAAATAAAAAATTTTCCGGACTTTATCCAGGTTTGTGGGAGCAGGCACCTATATAATTTAGATTTGTTTTGCACAAGGCTCATTATTTGTGTTTGGAAAGGTATTTATGACATTTGACGTCTACGGACGTCATAACCATACATGCTGCATGGCAGTTCAATTACTGCATCAATTCTTTTCCTTGCTCACTCTTTTAAAAGCACATTTTGAATTGTTTTAAATGCGATTCTAAAATTTTTCATACTTACTGACCCATAGTTATTGTTGAGAGGTGAGCCGGCCCCTAGGTGTATTCCTTGTGATTGCACTCTTTGTGAAACAACAGTACTACTTGAATGCGTTGTCTCATACTTTCTTGCCTATATACTGGACTTGCCATAACTTTGTCGTTGATGTCATTGTTTAAAGTGACAGGAGGAGAGTGTTTTTAGATAAAAAAATCTCAGAAAAGTGCACGTTGTTTGATTGAGACTCTACCTAGAATGTTTCGAAAGTGTATTGGACAAACAAGTACAAAAGAAAACATGGTTGCTACTTCCCCGTTATCGTAATCATCCATATAGAAAACCATGACTTTGATTTTCTGTCGTGTACAACAGGAAATACCAATCATCTCTATACATAAAGACAGCATAATATGCCTTATTCTCTTCAGGTGTGTTATAATACTTGGTAAGCATTTGACAAATATGTAAAAAAAAGGGTTAAAAAAATGGGGGCACTTTCTCTGGAAAGTTCATCATGTCTCTTTAATGGACGCATAATCTTAAAAGGTGCAATAGAGAGATTTTGCATATCAGGTGTCCCTAAAAAAAATTGAAAGTACTGATATAAAGAGCTTCATAAAAAAAAAAAAAAAATCCCCATTTCTGAAAGGAAAGCTGAGAAATGTTTCTTTGGTACAAAATGTGAAATTTTTAATGTTTTAGGAGCTAAGCAAATACAAAATCCAGCCTGTTTTATATTGAATATAGCATTTCAAAATCACACTTTTTCTCTTTCTGTAGCCAAATATAATACCAGCGCAATACAGCTGTGCGTGTCTAATGAAATGAAAAGTACTATTGTGACACACTATTTGATTGTCTTGAAATCTTGAAAATCTCTCGTTGCACCTTTAATTGATTGTTGGTGATGTGAGGTTACTTCCTATTGGACACTGCTGTTGATTTAATTGTTTATTTAATAACAAACATTCTTGCCGGTTTGTGATGGATTGGTAATTATCTACAGAAAATTAACATTATTACTTTGGTGTGGATAAAGCGTGATCAAATTAAGTTCCATGGGCTTACTGTCATTTTTGCATATCGCATCAATTTAAGTAGGTTTCTAAAATCATTCAGTCCTACCACCGTATTGCTGCTGCTTAGCTCATATACAGCTGTTTGACCCCATGCAAATCGTTCTTTTTTTATTTTAGAGAATTTTTACGACAGTGACAACACCCAATTTTGACAACTGAATATAAGTAGGGACATGCAAGATTTATTACCTCTGCAAAAAATCCAGAAAATCCATTGCAGGAAGGAATCTTGCCATATAGGCAAAAAGGTCAGGACCCACTGTATGTTATAGTGCCCTCTATATGTCCATTTTCCCAATAGAGAAACATGTTAAACTAGTTTTAAGAAAAATCATATTTGCCGGCAGTGATTTTGTTAAATTTTCACAGGATGAATTCAGTTGTACAAATATTCCAAAATTAGTGTCAATGTGTGTCACCATGATTTTTTGGTTTTAGTCTGGTTTTTGTCATAATAAATGAAACTTCAAACAGCTGTGCCATAGCAGTAGTTCTCGGAGGTTAAACAACATTTTGAGATTCATATTTTGGACTGTACTTCAGTTTTCAAATGCAGACTACAAGCCTCAAAATAAGGGCCAGCCAACCAGGGGAAATTTTTGTTAAAAAGTGTCCTGGTTCCCTGGGAATAGGCAAGAACCAGGGGCAATTCCTGAGAACCAGGGACAATTTCAAAATCAAATACAATAGTCACGATACTTGATTTTACCTCCAAGTCATGTTTATCATACTTACCTTAATACAGTTAACAATTTAACACTATACTTGGGAGAAAATTTAATGTACTTAAGTTTATTACCATTATCACATCTCACTCAGGCTTTAGTTGGACCGTCCAGGAGCCCGCCTTAATATTTTGACATGGTTGCAGTTCCTCTTTCTTACGGGTTACCAAAAATCCAGTATTCTTGGTGACCTACAGCCTCCTATCACTATATCCTGCGGACCTATTATGGTCACTGGCAAGTAACTAAAGCACCAACATGAGCGGAGGCTGAATTTTATATGAACCAGAACCCCTATCTACTCAGGTATAGGTGCATGCAGTAGTACTTTACAGGCAAGTGAGGGTTGTACAGTGTACAGGCAGGTCACCATGGTCAGTGCCATGGTCACAGAATCTGGAGTTTGAAGAAATCCTATATAAATTGTTTATGTTAAACACAGTTGCAATAAGATTTGGTCTATTGACAATGATCTGACACTTGAAAATGTCCAAATCAATTAATGGTGTTGTTTTAGGCGTTTCAAAAGTGCTTTCGTTAGAAGTTAATAAGTGTTGAAATGTCCAGGCCCTATTTTTTGTACCATATGGACGTTAAAAAAACTTATCCATTGTCCTTATTTACATGTTCTACATGTCAATTTCATATATATGTTGCAAATATAGCACTGATTAATTACCCGAAATTGAAATATTCCAAAGTATTTTAATCAACTTTTAATCATAAGGAAAAAAAAAAGTTGATTTACTAGTTAAATGCATATATTTGCAGCCAAAACTTTTAATTGATTTTAAAATGCGCACACTGCACTGTGTGAAGTGGGGTCCAAACCCCACCCTTGCCCCACCCTTTTTGTCTCGCCCGCTGAACTTTGTCGGCAAGGGAGAGGGGGGGGAAACTTTTTTTTTAGTAATCACTTTTCGTCTGTCTGTTCGTCTGTCGGCTGTCTGTCCGTCTGTCTGTCGGTCTGTCGCTGTCTGTCTGTCTGTCGTCTGTGTGTCATGCTCTCTGTCGGCCTGAATCCGTGTTCACGGGGCTTGTGTACGATTTATCTGGAGTTCCGTAAGGGCTTGGATGATGTAAACTTGGTGGAAGAAGCGGGTCACGAGGTTCTCGACCTGATTAGATTTTGGGCCTAAAATATGCCATATTAAATGTATCTAATTTGCATAATTAACGAAAATTTTTCACCGCAAGGCTGGTGTACAAGTTTCTGGGAGTCCGTAAGGCGTTTATGATGAGTACATTGGTGGATGTGGAGCGGGTGGGAGTTTTCGAACTGATTAGATTCGGGGGCGTAATTTCTGGCAAATTAATCTATGCAAATGAGCTAATTATATGCAAAAAACAGCGTGATTGCTATAATTTTGAACCGGTACATTGGATCCGGAAAAATTCCTTCACTGCATGAAAGCTATCATGGTGCGCCATTCTTTTTTGCAATTTGAAAGTGTGTGCTACATGCGGCTTAGGTAGCAATGAGCTATTAAAATATGCTTGCGTATTACTGTATCTCTGTGAAACCGTACATGATAGGCAAAAATTCCTTCGCTGCATGAAAGAAGACTATGCCATGCATCTTTTTGGGTGAATCATAATGGGTCAAGTGCAATGTGGGGCCGAATTAAAGGGGCATTTTTTGATACCAAGTGATTAATAAAATGCATGAATTGCTGTATCACTCCCTGATAAATTGTACATGGATATGCCAAAATTCCTTCGCTAATGATCTTTCTATGCCGTACATCTTTTGTATGAATCCAATTGCCGCGTCAAAGTGCAAGTGGACAATTAAAGGGGCATGTGGGATGCAATTGATCTAATTAAATATGCGTACTTGCTGTATCGCTAAATTGGTACATTGGATATTGCAAAATTCCTTCGCAATGAGACACTATATGGTAACATTCTTTTGTGTGAATCATAATTGTGGTCAGAATTCGCATGTCGGCCACTTAAAGGGATTCTTTTGATTATTTTCAAATTGGGCAACTAATGCCTAAAGGATTGGTCCATTTCACAACAAAATTTTCTCAGGGTTGCACAGGTTCAGTGTGAAATACTACAACCTTCAAAAAGATTTGATTCAGGAGTTTGTTTTACCTTAACAATAAATTAGGTTAGATGTTTATTTGGCATTATATGGCTGTGTGTGATATGGTGGTGTACAAAAACAAGCTTATCAAAAGGGGGAGTACACCACAACAAAGTATAACATCAATATAGCTAGATCAGTGCCCATGTTTTCATGAAATGATTTTCTAGTTCTGGTTCAGTATTTGAGGTTGCAAGCCTGGTTTACAATTCTTGGAGGAAAAAAGTGATAAAATACGCAAATTGTGCATTTCACCGCTTTCTGGACCCAGTAGGCGACTCAAATTTAAAATGTGGTCACATGATTTTTTCAAAAATAGTAGTGTGCGCCAAATGAATAAATTTCATTGTACTAAATTGAGTGAATTTTAAGGGATTTTGCAGGTACTTTTCGGATTAATATCTCGACAATGGAAAAATGTTGTGACCCCTGGGTTGGTGTCAAAAGAAAGAGCCGGAAATAAACGAATACAATAAATGCAAAACCGGGGGTTGCTACTCCTCAACCATCTCTTGGTTTTGATTATGTTGGGGACATTTCAGATTAATATCTCCAACGGAAGATGCTCGTGACCTCTAGTGTGGTTATCAAATGAAAGAGTGAGAAGTATTAGAATACTTATTAAATGCAAACTCGGGGTGCTACTCCTAAACGTCTCTTACTTGTGCTCATGGTGGGTGACTTTCAAGATTAATATTCCACAATGAAAAATGTTGTGACCCCTAGTGTGTGGTGTCAAAATGAAAGAGTGAAGAGGTATAGAATACTATCCAAAATGCAAACCCGGGGGTTGCACTCCTAAAACATCTTAGTTATGCTTCTGTTGAGGATTCTCATGATTAATATCTCCACAATGAGAAAATGTTGTGACCCCCTGGGGTGGTTGTCAAATGAAAGAGCAGGACAGTAAAAATAATATAAATGCAACAAAACAAGGGTGCTCACCCTAAACATCTCTGACTTATGCTCGTGGGGAGGGAATTTCAAACTTGCAAGATTAATATCTCCCAATGGGAAAAGTTTTGTAACCCCTAGGGTGGTGTAAAATGAAATAGTGGGAAGTAAAAATATTAAGTAGAAAATTGGAGTATAGTCTGCTTGCACAACTTTGTTTGGGCCACCCTGGGACTGGCACAGTTGCACTCTGGGTTGCTGCTTTTTGTCTTATGGTTTTTGCGAAAGCAGGCGAGACTTGTGGTTCGAGAACCGCCTTGTTACCAAAAGCACCCTTTTTACCAGCCGCCTCTGGTACCCCACCCCTTTACCAAACGGCACCCTTTTTACCAGCAGCTTCTGGTACCCACACTTTTTAACACTAATCACCCTTTTTATTCCACCGACTCCTGTACCCGCCATAAATTTACCTAACATTTTCAAGCTTCTGCCATTTTGTATACCACAATACAACCGATGCTTAATTCTGAAAGAATTTGTGGAATTCGTGATGCAAATGCACAAATGGACCTACAAGGGTTCAATGGGTCGTGTTCAGGAATGGACAATAAAGAGTGAATAAATTTAAAATACATTCCTAGTTCACACTTTCACTGAGTTTCATCATTAACACTGGACTTTATTTTAACCCACCCGTTTTATGGAAAACAATTTTTGTCGATCGCCACGCCATGTACACCAAGTAACCAACACAAACCTATCGATGGTGGTGACAGTCGGCTACTCTATCTCTCCAGAACAGCGCATTTTTGGGCCTGTGCCACTAACTTTAGATAAGGCTCAGACTGCATGCGTATTATTTGGTACCGAAATCAGAAGAAAATATGGATAAAATGCTTGAAAGGTGCACAGAAACTTTTCTGTGAATGCTACTTCTGAACTGAACGTTACGTTTAAAATGTTCTAAAGTAGAGTTTTCCATTCAAATTCTACCCGCCTGCGCGCGCCCGCCCGCCCGGTCAAATTATTTACACCATTTTTGTCATTTTGTTCGACCCGGAAGGCTGTGTTCTTCAAAATAGGCATGGCTAAAGTCAATAATGTTGTCAATAATGCTAATACGTGCCCGCTTGGTTAATTAGATAATTAATGTCCGTTGATGTGTCTGATAACATTTTGTAAGGCTCTTTTACCAACAATGTAGGTACAGTATCTTTAAGTTTTGTATCATGAAAGCAACACATTTTTTTTACGAATTTACTCCTTTCTAGCACTGCTAGCAAGCAGTGCATCGGCCAATGTAATCGGCAAATTCAGTTCTTTTCCAGACCACGTTCAGAAAGAAACGATACTCAACTATATGTCAGATGTATAAGTACCCCGATCGAGCCAGTACACCATTGATGCCGTCCATAACACCATTCATGTTATTATCAGTAAAAGGGGTGTTAATGAAAAATATTACTACTATCATCTAGCTTGAGACGGGACCCGGAACGCGGAGGAGGAAGCCAAAAAAATACACCACTGGAATAATCAAAGACAAGGTGATACCATATCAATGCTCAACTATAAATATCAAGGACAATTTTTATAAGTTTTCCGTGAAATTATTCCGTCACGGGCGATTTGTACAATGTACAATTTGCGCCTGGCTACTATTTTTTTTGCCGTGTCCAGGCAATTTGCCAGGCTTACGGCGCCAAATTTGCGCCCTGACGGCCCGTTATTTGAGGTTTGGCAGGACTACAGTCATAAAACATATTTCTTTCATGTTGTGCCTGACATCACTACAGATGAAAGAGAAGATGATCCATTTTGCAGCAAACAGCAGGACACACAGTGTGAATCCTTAATATGTAGGAGAATGATGAACAGAAAGGGAGCTATGTGGAATAGATTGCCCTACATTGGTGCTGTGTCCGTGCTTGCCCCTTTTTTCTGTTTTTCTCTTGGGGAGAACTTAGATCAGTTACTGGAGGATACCATTCTGCTTGTCATTCTTGTATCTGTGTTGCTCTTTGTATTTTGTTGAGGCAGAGCTATTGAAAAAAAATGCGCTCTATGATCGAGTAAAGGGTCCCCATCTATTGACCGTTGATTGTAATTAAGTTAATTACAAATTACTTTCAAAACTTATCCTGGTTGTTAAATCAGATTAAGTTACAGCTTCTTTCTACTTCAATACTTGTCCAACTTGCTTGTTTGTCCAATTTCCACTCCATTCTGTTTATCGCATTGTCAAGTTTCAAAATTTGTCAAATCCACTGGTCATTTTCCACTTGTCCATTTACCACTTTATCAATGTTACTCTATTTCCCAATTGTCAATATCTACGTGTAACAGATTGATACATTTACCATTTATAAATTTCAACTTTGTCCTATTCCGCTTTGTGATATCTCAACTTTGGATTTCCATTTGGTCCCATTCCCACTTTGTCCATAACAATTTGTGCATTTCCTAATTGTCAATAGTCCAATTTGTTCGTATATCACTTTATACATTGCCCATTGGCCATTTCCCATTTTGTCTATATCCCACTTTGTACATTTTCCACTTTGTACATTTCTCTTTTTCCATCTCTAAACTTGTGCATTCCCACTTGTCCATATCCAACTTTGTGTATTTGCCATTGCACTTTGTTCATTTCCCACTTTCTCCATTTCCCACTTTGTCATTCCCCAATTTGTCCATACAACTTTGTGTGCATTTCCTACTTTGTGCATTTTACTAATGGTCCATATTCCAGAAGACTTTAGGTATTCCCACTTTATCGTCCATTTCTCACTTTGTCCATATACAACTTCATGCATTTCACCCTTTCTGTGCATTTCCTAATTGTCATATCCAAATTGGGCATTTCCATGGTGGACCATTTACCACTTTGTCCATATCCAAAAACTTGTCCATTTCCAACGTTGTGCATTTACAGTTTGTCCATGTCCCACATTGTCATATCCCACTTTGTAAACATTTTCCACTTTGTTTATTCCCCAATTTGTTAATATCCCACTTGGTACATTTTCACTTTGTAAATTTACTACCTTATCAATTTTCCACTGTGTCCATATACAACTTTGTGGATTCCCAACTTTTCACATTCTTTATGTATATGTCCAATTTCCCACTTTCCCCCATTTACACTTAGTTTACATTATGCTTTGTTAATTTCTTGGATTTTGTGAACTGACATCTGGTCCCACTTGCTACTTGGTGTGCTTGGCTTTGTTCATTCCCACTATTTCTCCATTTCTCACCATTTCTCATCATTTTCTGCTTCTGTTCACTTTCCCATTTCCCACTCCCAATTTGTTTTCATTACAGATATGAAACAAGGCATGCGTCAGACGTTTGAATTTCCAAATATAAAACTTGGAATTTTGTAAAAATAGTACCTTGGAAAACAACACTCCACCTTATGTTAAAGTGACAGGAGGAGATTTTAGGATACAAAGTTCTCTCAAATGCCACTTCATCGATTATAGATCACCTACAAGAACGTTTCAAAGGTTTATTGGACAAAGAAGCATGAAAGAAACACCGCAAAAACTTGTTTGGAATGGCCTGCTATCCCTAATGTCCCTATAGGAACCATGCCTTGATTTTCGGTTCGCGCAAAACAGAATTACTAAATCATTATCTTATTAATAAAGACGGCATTTTCGGCTTACTAGTATTCACTTCAGGTGTGATCTAATTAATTGGAAGCATTCCAAATATGCAAAAATCCAGGGTTAAAAAAAAAAGGGCGCTCTGTCTGGAAATGTCTATGTCTCTTTAAAAACTAAAAAATAAAGGAAGTTGAATTTGGGGACTTTGCCATATTAATGGTTTAAACTAGAATTTCATGGTTTTCGGCTTGCCACACTCATTGATATTTAAGAGAACCATATACGACATGGGACGGCTTTTTCAATTAGAAATCAGAACAAAATGCAAATGAGTTATTAATATGCATTCCCTGAGTACAGATGGCAGGCTTAATATGGTCCACAATGATTGTATTCAAGGGGAAAAAATGACATTATGTTTTTTTTTTTTGGCCAATTATCAAAGAATAAACTTTATAATTGTTACCTTATTGTGTCCATTTATTTTATAGACTTCTCCCCTGTCCCTTTTTCCTGCATTTAGCAAAGTCTAAATTATCTAACTGTTCTGAATTAATCGCGCACCATTCTTACAACAGATGTGGTGCAATTGGATTTGGAGGCAACTTCGCCGCATGTTAGCAGAACATTCGCAGCTTGAACGAGTTAATCTCATTCTAGTGTTCACGCCCCTGGCAAAGTTAGGCCAAATCAAATTATGTAGTAAACCAGGGATTAGCCCTCCCCTTCTGATCTAGCCTTTGGTTAAATGTAGAGCATGCCTGTCATTTTGATCAAAGATTTGCATGGAGGTCAGTGTGACTAAATGCGGGAGTTTTATTAAATTTTGCCAGCCAATTTATCAATTTTTCTCTTTAAAACCCCACCCCAGTTTGTCCTCCCTTAAGCTACCTCTATATGAAGTAGGATTTGCATCTTAGATTGCCTCTCTCAGTGATGTTTATTAGTTCACCCAGATACTCATCAAGTTGTCCCTCTTGGTGAGGTACCTGTCCAAGAAAATAGAAGCTTGTAAAGTGTAATTTGGTATCATTGCTACTGTCTATTGGATATGTCTGCGAAGATGAGCATTTGAATGCTACTTGAGGGAAACTCATTTTTGTTCATTCTTGCCCAAAAGACAGTCGCCCTGTATGGCATATTAAGGGTGCATTTTAAAATTCAGTTTACTAACAGTGCAGTATACATGCTGTTGTTGTAGGTAGACAAGGATTGGGGTGGGTATTATCCAATTTTAAAGTTTGCTCATATGCGGTGTAGTGGAACAAATTGAAGGGGGGGGAGGGGGGCATTGTTTCAGGGACTGCATTTAGACCCCCGGGGTGGGGGGGATAGGGGAAGAGCCTCTTTCTGCATGAGCAGACACAGGAAGGGGGCCAGGAGTATGTAATGCAACTTATTAACCACATGTTAAGTTTAAAAACAACACATGATTTTTTTAAAACATCTGTGTGAAGTGCAACAAACATCCATCTCACTTGATCTTCTCCTCCTGGACCCTTACATTGGAAGGTGCAAAGGGTCCATGGCCCTTGCAACCTTTTATCTCTGTTGGGAAAGAATAACAATACTACAATCTTCGAAAATAATTGTTGGAACACACTTTGAGATGATTTTCAGAAAAACTTGTCCGCCTCACACTCCCCATCCAGTGTTGTTGATTGCGGGTATGTCATCAGCAAGTCTTGCTATTTGAAAAGACTGAGTGACATAGCATGCTGAAAACATTAGCAATTGCTAATTCCCCCAACATTGTGAATGTTAGGGGTTAGGAAGGGTCGGTTGAAGGGGAAGGTTGGGTTTTCATTTGAAAAATAACAGGAGCTTGTAGGTCCTTAACTCTAGCCTGGATGAGCAATGGCAGCAAATGGTAGTGGTGTTCCAAAATATGTATTCCTAGAGTTGCGCTCTTGGGGGGATATTGGTAGATATTCGTGAGAAAACAGAACGAAAAGCACATTGTACTCAATATCTGTGACAAAATGAACAGCATAATTTTGTGACATGATAAAAGCACAATTGGCACATGAAACCTTGAAAATGTTAAATACAGTAGTCCTGTATCGTCAACTAATAGGTGGAAATTGCAAATGCCTGCAACCACCACCCACACCTGAAATCAATGTATGCCGTTGACCCCACCTTATTTAAAAGGAAAGACATGTATATGGACCCTGCTTGGTGAGATCCAGACCAGGGAGACAACCTAGAATCTTGATCTTGAGAGGAAAGACCTTTGTATTGTGCCACCACCCTATGAATTCAGCAGCATCACGGATAAACTGCATGTGTGACCAGGATGTTGAATTAATGGGGCAGACAAGTGGGGTCACAAAATGTACCACCCTTGACCACTGACCTCTACACATGGATAGCGGGTCTTGCGTCGCCCAATAATGGAAACAACAGGAAGTTGCTTTTTGCCCTTCTCAATTGTGGCAGGAAACAATGCAACACTGATGGTGCACATATTCCACACAGATGTTCTATTGTTATACAAACATCCTTACTTGGCAATAAGGTGTTGAAGCCATTTTATTTTAAATGCAGCTTCTGTGGTTTCAATCTGCGGACTATTCAGCTGTGCGGCAGTCCGCTATCCATATGTAGCGGTCAGTGATGTTGTGGGGTGGTACATTTACTGCACCACTTTGGGCGGGTCCCAGGTGAATTCAGCAGCTTGACGGAATAAAAGTGCATTTTTTTTTTTTGTTGATACTGTACTTTATTCCGTCAAGGCTGCTGAAATCAACTGGGGAGCAGACAAAGGGGGGTCAAACAAATTTACCAACCATGTGGACGGAGGTTGTGGCAGAATACCTGAATTCAGCCCTATATTAGATCCGAGTTTATCACACAAAAAGTAATATCAGGCCAAATTGGCACCTGTACCAAAAAAGGTTGTGCAAAACAAGTTACAAACTAACATGGCTTAGGACTATGTGAAAGACATGACAAGACTGACATGTGGACAGAGGTAAAAAAGCTAATTAAAATTTTACCTTTTGAAGTACATGCAGAAGATGGATAATGCGAAGGATGAAATAATTTACCTTAACAAGTATATAAAAGATAGTGAGAGAAATACACAAGATGTACTGTGATGATAAGAATACCTTTTTTTTATATTTAAGAGTAGAAACTGAAGTACTGCTTTTAATGTCAACTAATTTTATTCCGAAAAAGAGGTCTCTGTCTTAATTACATGCCAAATCAATGTTTAAAGTTGGTGGTTGGAAATTAATTTTGGAAATTTTCTTTGTTTTAAATGAATACAATTAAGGTTTAAATTATTTTGATCTGCCCAGATTATATTAAAATATAGAATGTGTGGTAAAATTAAACTATTATGAAGGGTATATAAAATACGTTCAAGTAGCAGATTTTTAAAGCGACACTGGCACATTTGAAAAGTAGTGTGCCCTCAAGGTTTTTCAAAATTGATATTATGGTTATAAAGCTTTTATATACATTAGCCTTCACCTGAAATTATTAAGCTTAAATCAGCATGCTTATGGATAAACAGAACAATTTTATAATTAATGTCGCCGGTGACATTAATTCAGCAGACGTTGCAGAAATGGTGTCTAACACAAGAAAACACATGCCAGAGTTGCTTCTCACAGCATGCACCTTATTTGACCAGTCTGTTACTTTTGTGGTTTTAATATCAATTAGTGCGAGTCTATGATATTCATGTAATAGACACATTTGTTGATTAAAGTTACGACAACCTTTAAAGTTGGCCTGCAAATTACCTGGATGTCTTTAGCCTCTTATTAATGTTCCTCTCTGCTTTTGGGTATGTTATTTTTATGTGTAAAATACATCTCTATTCTTCCAATGGCCTAGACTATCATTTGCGAGCAAATTGAAGAAATTTCATATTTTCTGAAAATGTGCCAGTGCCGCTTTAAGTCAAAACAATATACCTGAATTACTAAGAGACACTATTGTCGATTTTGATTCAAGATGAGAAATTTCAAGAACGGCGCCTAAAAAATTGAAATAAGGCAACTTTTGAAATGCAAATAGTATCAATGTTAAAATAAAAAAATGTGGTAAAGTATGATGACTCTGCCTGTTCCTAAAAATCACATATGCTATTTAATTTATATTCACGGATAATTTGTTAGCCTTCAGCCACTTAGAAATACAAGATATTTTGTGGCTTACAACATGGATGTGATGTGGAAATTGGTATCATCAGTGGTTTGGTTAAAAAATGTTGAGGAATAAACAATGCCATTAAATGTAATATTAAAAGCATTGGGAATGGTCGTTGAAATTATTTCTAAGATACTCAAAGGCGGCACGCCAGGATACCATAATGAGAAGTTTATTGAAGAGTATATTGATTATCTGTGTCAAATGCCTTTGAGAGGTCCAGGAAAATTACCAATAGTATGGTAATTGCTGTCAAGAACAATTTGCTCGGACTATGGGTCTGAATTGAAGACTTAAGTGAAAAGTCTGATTTTGTTTGCACTGGTGTAAAGCTTTCTATAAAAAACATTATCCCCATCTGAAAGGATTTAAGTGAGAATTATTAAAAATTAAATTTGGTCAAAAATGTGTGAAATTTCTAATTTCATATAGAGGCAAATAGGAAATTCAAAGCCTATGTTTTCTATTGAAATATAAGCATATACAAATACCGTTTGTTTTAATTTTAAGTCATTTCTGTAGCCAAATAAAAGGTAGGAAATCCATTTTGTCTAATCTATATGAAATCCTACATATCACAGAAAATATGGATGACCTGAAATCTCTCGTTGCACCTTAAGTTTTCCAAAAAAGTGTGATCAATAGCCCTTACAGTAAGGTGCATGTTTGTGCATAGGTATCACAGACATCAATATATCCGAGACCCGCAGATTCTCCCGAAACGGCGTAACCAATATCGAGGTGCCCAAAAGTATTATAATGAGCATACGCACTTCATTATCATAGTTTCGGCACCACCATATTTAGTTTACGTATCATCGTATTTGGAAAGTCCTTATGAATATTTATGAGACATTTATTTTACATTCGTTGTATTTAGTGAGTGAAAACAACAACAACTCAATGTCACCATGATATCACTCTACTCAAATTTATCTTTTTTACTAAGCAAACTTATAGGGGTCATCGGAGATTTTTGTGCATTAGGAATGTAGGAATCTTTTTAGAGGCATGGTTTCTTCCATCGATTGGTTTCGTATATTATGCAGAGAAATATGCGATCAGAACAATAGACATGGGGAAAGAATCTGATTAACACAAATGCGTGACCACAGATTGTAGGTGCTTGTGCAACAACAGCGATGATGCGCGACTGGTTGCGCAACAACAATGTTGGCACACAAGGTATGAAAGAAATTGGGTTACGTTGCTGCCTATTCAATAACACGAGCGTTTTGCCCTCTTGGTTTATATTCTAACTCTGTGATAGGTGTGCACTTTTTTACTCCATTTTGTTTTGTTATGCAGGAAACAAGTGCAAATGAATCATTGGCCCAATTATAAGTTAGCAATTTGCCCATCAAAGCTGCATTCCCGAGAACACTTTAATTATTTTAGTGGTTTTCACTTGCAGATTTTTTGACATTGAAATCATTGTATACAGACCTTTTTATGTTTTCTTTACGCAATTGTCTGATGAATACACAAAGACGTGAAACTGACGTGCAAAGATAATTTAATCAAGTTTGTTTTGAATAGGTTTTTTGCTTATCGGTGCTTGGTAAGTGTACTGTTGTAGTAGATTGTAACTTGTGGAGATGTTTTTGTGCTTCTTTTCTTTATTGAAAAGTTGATTAATTTTTTATTATGTTATTGCTATGCTCTGGTTAGGCTAGGTTGAATAATCAAAATCTGACTGAGATTTGGCCAACATTGGCTTTCAGTGAATCGTGCTGTAGTGTTGAGGATGTGAGAGGTTTCAATATAAGGTCTTTAGTCTTCACCACTAACAAGAAGGTTTATGTCATACTGAGTTCCCCAGTGATATTATTGCCTTTGGCCCAGGTTTTGGTTGACATTTTAACATTTTATGGGGAAAAAGAATGTGACTGTTAAAGAGACATGAGGACATTTCCAGAAAGAAGCGCCACCAATTTTTTTTTCAAACCTTGTTTTTTTGCATATTTGTAATGCTTACCAATATGTTAGATCACACCTGAAGTGAATAAGCTGAATACGCCATCTTTTTGTAATAAGATGATGATTTAGTATTTTCTGTCATGCACAACAGAAATTCAAAGCATAGTTTTCTATATACAGATGATTACAATAGCAGACAAGTTCAAAACAATTAAGGTTTGCAGTTTTCTTAAATGTACTTGTTTGTCCAATAAACTTTTGAAATGTTTTCGGTAGGTGGTCTACAACCAATCTAGTGCAATTTGAATTTGATAGAAATTTGTATACTCAAAAAAATCTCTTCCTGTCACTTTAAGGATATAAATAAGGAAAATACTTTGGTCTTCACCTCTAACAAGTCAAAAAGATATATTTTGTTTCCATCGCCCATTGCATATAGGGAATGAATTTGTACATTTCTTGGCTCTTTCACATCGACTGTATTCCTACAGTATTGTTTTAATAATTCTCGTTTTTTTTTTTTTAAAGTTTGGCATTCTGCAACGTTTGCTTAGTCACATTGCAGAGGTACAAAGTACCACAACTGGTGTGGGTGAATTCCAAATCAACAACGTACTTAAACCAATGTGAAATGTTAAATATAAGTCAGGCTTAGAGTATAGTATAGTCATGTACTTCACATTTGAAATTTTAATTTTCACAATCTTATCTAATTTAATGAAATGAGTTTACCCGCATTTTCTAAATCCTAGTTGAGATGTATTGTTTGACTTAGCCATGTTTACATGGAATATGTAATGGACTTTAAGACTTAAAAATAAACAAATATATCTTGTATTGAGTGTACGCGATAATATTAGTCTTTCAATTTTGACCTAGTTTTTGACTGATTGTTTCAACATTTTGTATGAAAAGTAATGTTCCCTATCAGAGATAGGAGTGAGGAAATTACCCCCTTTTCTCTCATACTAGTCACAACAACACTTCTAAGCTTCCCATGTAAAGGGACATGTCCCTTGTTTTAAAGCCTGGTCTTACTGAAAGGTTTCGGTCTAACATATGGAACAAAGTAGTGTCTGAAGAAACTGTGTCTTAAACATAAAGTAACTTCTGTAATTCACATTGCCCTAGATAAACCCCCATGGAAGTAGTGTTTATGTGTCATTTGCACTTTAGGTACTTCATCAAGGTGCCATCTATTAAGCTAACTATATCAAGAGTTCTTGGCACTTTCACCCCACTTTGGTCTACATTTTCCTGGGGGAAATGCTCCAAGTAGCCCTCACAAAGTAACTACTTGCTTCCTTTTCCAAAACAACACATGTGATATTTGTTTTCCTTGCCTCATGATTCTTTTTTCAGAGATTGCTGATTTTAAATGATCTTATACTCGGGTGTAGCCACCATAAAGTTTTGTAACCAAATAAAATAAAATCAACATTTGTGTCATCCAGGATTATCACATGTTTTTTGTGACTATCTGTTTTGTTAACAAACCATGCTATTTTTTTTAATTTGAGTATAAAAATCAAAATTTAAAGATTTAAAGCAAAATTCATATTACAGAATTATTGCTCTTTATAATTATAACCAAACCCTGAAAAAAGCAAAACTGATTATTATTAATGGAGACATCTATTCGCATATTTATTTTGCTCTGGGACTCAGATATGTAAAAAAAATAACTGGACTCATATATTTTAAAAAAAATAACGTAAGCTAATTTTGTAATTATTAATAAAAATAATTTTGTTTGATTATTTATTATTTACCTGTGAAAAACAACATCAAACTTGTAATCAGATCTACCCGGTTGGTATCTTTTAATTGTATTATTTTTACTTTTATTAATTATAATTTTGCTTTATTTATAAAATTTATGACGTTGTGGTGTACTGTATTGCAGCCCTTTACCTAACAGCCCTTTACCTTTGGGTTATTCAAATACACCTCTTCCTTTGCAGGACAATTTTATCATAGATTTCTTCAATCACTAGTATTGACATATACTACATGGTTGGAGAAAAAGGCCAACCTATATTTTTCTGAGGTACTTGAGGTACTTGCTAGAGGTCTTTAACCTCTAAGCATTCTGATTCAGGGTGAAAGTCCTGTCAGCAGTATTAAAGGTACATTCCGTGATCCAAGCACTCATTTTTTATTTATTTTTCGCAAGATATTCCCAAGATTTTTTTTTTCTTCAAAATTTCAGTTGATTCTGACTGTACGTTTTAATGTTATGAACAAATGTTTGTATTACGGTGCCCCATAGACCACTGTACATAATTTCTTCTGTCCATTTGAAAATACAAAATTACAATTTTCTTCAAGAGTAGACCGAATTTAAGTAAAATTGGGCATACTTATAGGCCAGCAGCAGCCTGTCTTAAATGCTTAGTTTCCGATGTACTTTGTTAAGCAAGCATTTGAGACACTCAAAACTATTCCTTATTTTAATTCTATGAGCTCCACCAATAATTTGCACAATTTGTTACAAATGTCTGCTAGCTCCCAGGCTAACTCATTCTCATCTACATCATTACAATCACCCTCCACAACTTGTTCTTGTGGTGTCTAGGAATGGAGGTGTATGAGAATCACCTTTCTAATGTATAGAACTTGAAGTTCCAATATTAGGGCTCAGTTATATCCATTTATGGCCCTGCCAAAAATAATAAAACTACAGCTATACCAACAATGATGCATTACATTATATCTAAACAGTTTGATTAAAATTCTCTTTGGCAGGGCATAGACCATACGGGATGACTAGTTGATAATATACCACCACCATCCTGAAAGCCCTTGGGCTATTACGTCCACTAATATTGCATCAAAATTAGATTAAAAATCATTTTAGCTTAGAATTCCCAGTAATATATTAGACGAAGCGCTATAATAATTACACCACAAATTTGTTGCGTAATTGTTGCTTCCGTTGTGGCTAGTCATGAGGGGAAAAAATCAAATGCAGGTCAAGTCGACTTTTGAACATATCAATCTTATCGGTGACAATACCAAGTGGATGTGCATAAATTGTGAGATGGGCTGTCATATGCGGTGTCACACCGACCAATAAACAGCCTCGTTAGCAGTCCGGTCATGATTATCCCAGTCACACAGTATTAATAATGGACTTTGACACAGGTTTCGGCCACCTGTTGCATCTTCATATCCAGTTCAAATTTCATCTGATGCTCTAATTTATTTTGAAGCACTCGACACCAAAGTGCAGCCTGTCGGTGCCAGGAACATTGGTGCTTTTTGTTTCAATTGTGCGTGTTGAAAATATGACCCATCCAAATGAAGGAGGGTTGAATCGTTGAAATGAATTCTGAATCACTTCATGATACTAGAGTGAGTTGTAAACAGGATTTGTCTAATGAAATTCATGGAAATACAGATCTATTTGGGGAAACCTGTTCTGTCACATGTTAGAGTGACTTTTGCAGCAAAATATAAAATTTCTTCAAATTGCTTCTGAAAAAATAGAGGGCACACTTTTCTCAAAGTGTGCCTGTACCCTTTTAACTGTGTCAAAATATTAAGTGTCAATGTCGGAAGTTTGGTTTTGTGTTAACACTTTAATCATATAGCCAGAAAAACGTCAGATTAAGAAACCACAGGCATAGTATTTTAAAACCTTAATGGTGTGTGTTATTGCTATCTTGGGACATGCAATTTCAGAGAACAGTCGACTATTTTGAGAACCTGTTCATCACAGTTGAGTGTGTCAATGTCATAAACACTTCTTGTTCTTAAAGGGTAGACTTGCATTTCTTGATAGTGCAAATACACAGCTGTAATTATTGCTTTATTAAACAAAAACAGTGAAGAAGGGGGTGTTCAAAATATAGGTGATTGACATGTTTTCTCCCTAAAAATTCCAAGTATTGTTGACTATTTTGGAAACTTGTTGTCAAACCATTTTTGTCAATGTCATAAACACTTTCATATTTGACAAAATGTACAACTTGTTTTTTTCTTGGTTGTGTAAATACTCTGCTACAGTCAGGCCGGTGCAGAAATATTATGCCAGAAATGGATTCAAAGTTCCCAAATTATGTTTTTTATGTTTCTGTTTGTCATCCAATTCAAAAGTCTATTACATCAGAGTAAAGTGTCAATGTTATAAACATGTTAAGAGTTAGCAACACTGCAAAAACAATGTTTAGAAATTAAACACTTTTCTAAACACTATTTTGCACCACGTTTCTAAACACTTTGAAATGTCTGTTTAATATCTAAACACCTTATATCTAAACATGTTTAAAATCTAAACATGTTTAGGGATTTGACATTAGGTGTTTATACATTTGATGCCAAGTGTTTAGGAATTAAACATGTCAAATTTCTAAACACTAATTTGCACCACGTTTCTAAACACTGTTTTTGCAGTGAACCAGAGATACAACTTGTCTTTTTATCTTGAGGGCACTCCACTTGTCATCGTGGTCATATGGTGAAAAAAAAATCCCAGGAGAAGTGGAGAGCTTCAAATCATTGTGAAGAAGGTGGCTTTCATGAAAGTTTTGAACTATTAAGAAGCCTGTGCTTAAATAAAGGTTGGGTTTAAAAAGCCACTAAATTGGATATAATAGAAAGGGAAAAAAACTTACTTCCTCCTCTTTCTGCTTTCACATTGGACTTTACACAATTATCATCCTTAAAGGCTGACTCAGAGATTTCCCAATGAGGGCGCACTCAATTTTCAAACAAATCAAGTTTTTGCATATATATAAAGCTTGTCCATATACTAATCACTGTGTGAAAAAACAAAGCTCAAATCGAAGTCCTTCATATAGAAAATCACAACTTTGTTGTAAAATTCCGGATCCGGAATTTTCGTTATACACGGTATCCGATGGCACTGTTATACTGTGCATAAATATTTACTGCATGAAAACGAAAAATCGGATTCATCTCTAATTTTGGAATTAAAGATTTTGGGTGACTATCTTTTTAGTTCTAGATGACTATTTTGAATTACTACACAACACAAATTATATTTCAAAATCTCTGAGTTGGCCTTTAACGAAGAAAAGAGGTGATAATTTTGATGTGGTCCAACTTCAAAAACCTTAAATGAGAGCCTTCTTCAAGTTGCGTTTTCTTCATGTAAAAGCCCCACCCAAGCACTCCTTATTGTGCCCCCTTGAAAGCTGATATTCTTTGGTGAAAGGAAATACTGTACTCTTGTGCACTCTCTTCTCAGGACACAATGTATTTTCTCACCCCCTTTTTCACCACCTGATACTAATATTATGGAAAAGGTATACCTACACTATGCTTTTAGTAAAACATGATACTTTGAGAAATCTTTACAACTTTCATCAAAAGGAATCTGACAAATAGGTGAAGAATTTTGTTCAAGTTAAGTACTCACAAATTCGATCAAATTTGATCAAATTCTATCAATTATTTTATCTGTCCCTCATTTTCACCTCAACAACACCCACTGAGGGGAAAATTAAGTACCTTAATAAACCAATTTGACTATTATCTTTTCTCATTTATCCTGTTATGAGAGAAACTGTGCCCCATTTTGGTTGACTACTCTTAATTTTACAAAGTACTCTAGGCTTATAAAAGCGCATTTTCAGTTGCCACATCAAAACAGAATAAACTTTATAATACTTAAATCAAAGGCCCTCTCCCCTTTAAATTAAGGGATTCAACCCATTTTGAAATCCCCATTGGGATGCATGTGGGGGTTTTCCAAAAAAATGCCCCCCCCCTATGTGCACGGCTACTCTGGGGAAAAGCTACATAAGTTGGGCTGATTCCAATACAATTTGTAACATGTTTGCTCATAACACAATATACAGGAGGGACATTAGGTAAACGTCCAACACAATCCAACCCCTCCATTATACAAACCTAAAACAACTGTATGACTTACTTTTTGTGTAGCCTGCCCAAAGGCAGGAAGACACGTAGGGATCCTTCTCCACTGTTGTTGTTGATGTCCTGTTGTTGTTGATGTTCTGTTGTTGATGTGAAAAAAGTTTACATTGCCTGTAATATCCTCATAATTTTTGATGCATTTAAACCCAACTTGGGTCCATGTGCAACATGGCATCCCCATTTGTTTGATGATGTCAGGTCAGCATGCAAAGGTCAAAATCCATGTGAGGTCAAGTTGTAAAAAAAATAGCTGCAAATGTAAAATTGACCTCATTTTGAAAGTTGAAGTTCATTGGAACCAAACTGGTTTATGAGGTTTAACATGCAAACATAATCCAAGTCCAAATATCCAAGGGTCCAAAGGTCATGTTAGGCCGTCTCTTTCACTACGGTTGCGAAGGCAGGCGACACAAGCCGGATCCGAGGACCGCTAGTTAATTAATCATACAAATATAATGGTAACATGCAAATATACTGCATACGTACATAATACTACTTCCTCTATGTGCTTCTCTATTGCTATTTCCACTCACTTTATATGTTTGTTTTAAATCCCATGAATCATGTTTTAAGGCCTGAAAAAGCTGATCTTACATGCATGTAGCCAATTTTAAAGAACAACTAAGATTCACCAAATGCCTATTGAATCACGTCAGTCGGCCCATAACCAGGATTGCTATTTTAATCATCTTACAGCTAAACAATGGAATCTCATAGGATGTGTTTGAATGTATCATGAAGTCCAATCAACCCCCCCTTTTTTTATTATCATTGCATATAATTTTTCTAATTAAAAAATAGCAGTAAATATGGTTGTTTTAATGGCATTTTGTTAATATATCTATATAATCAATTTTCATTCGAACTCTTCAAGGTGAAATTAACAATTTGTGATTTTTTTTTTTTAATTTTTCTTTTTTTATAAAATTTAATTTTGTTAATGCTGTTGTTGACCAAGAGTACATAAAAAATGTTATGCTTTTAAAATTTGCAGTGAGTCATTATTGATTTGGATAATTTTAAGTATGTAAGAACTTCTTACGCTAAGTTGACAATTCAGTTTGAGTGTGGCTCATACAGATTTCATCAAACAATATTTCCTTATAATAGCTCAATATTTTCCTTAGTGATGGCCAAGTTAAATTCTTGTTAATTATTGTTTTTATTATGTGATTTTATCATCATTTACATAAGAAGTTATTTACGGAGAGCTTCACATATGGAATGCCACCAGGTTTGGCTGGCCCCAGAGAATTCACTTTCCGACCTTTGCTGTTAAAGGTGCAACGAGAAGATTTCCCATCTCGGTGTCCCTAAAAAATTTAAAGTACTGATTTTTGTTGCCCTGATTAAAAGTTTCCATCAAAGTATCCCCAACTCTGAAGGATTAAGCTGAGGAAATGTTTTCTTTGATACACAAATTGTAAATTTGTTAATTTGTATAGGAGCAATTACAAATTTAGCCTATGTTTTTATATTGAAAATATAAGCACGTCAAAATCACCTTTTTTTCTCTCTCGTTCCCTTTTAATATCCTCCGTCTACTACTAGCGGCATGTTTACACCTAACCCCGTAAAGGTATAGAGATAATATTAACCCTTGTTTCTAGCAAGATGGGGGGAGGGGTACACCTCTAGTGAATTTTCCTCTGTTGTCTAAAATGCTGTTTTATATAAAGGCGTTCATAACAAAAAGTTCTAAGTATTAGATTTTCCTCCTGTCACTTTAGGCCTAAAAAAGTGACTGTACCATTTCAACCTCAGGGGTTAGGATATGCGTTAAATGTTTAGGTGAGGGAATTGGTAGACAGTAATTCCTAGGGCGAAATGTCAAACCGTGCTAGCATGGTCTTACCATGGTCTAACCACCTATGTCAAAACATGGCTGACCATGGTTAACTATATGGTCAGGCGATGATCAGCCATGGTGGCTTGACCATGGGGCAACCGTGGTTACATGGTCCCCATGGTATACCGCATGTCGAACTCGTCGCTTAGCATGGTCAGGCCTTGGTTATCACCTGACTTGACCATGGTGACCATGGTTAACTATTTTCAGCGCTGATCAGGCCATGGTTGCTTGACCATGGTCAACCGTGGTTACCATGATCCCAATGGTATACCATGGTCGACCAAGCTTTAGCATGGCTGAGCATTGTCAGCGATGGTCTCACCCCAAGCATGCCTTGTGGCCTACTGGGTGAACACGGTCACTCTTCAAGTATACCATGGTTAACCATGTTTATCACCTCATTTGACTGCATGGTTGACCATGGTCATCTTCATGTCAATGTGAGTGACGCATGGTCACTAACCCTAACTCAAGTCTGATCATGGATGAACAGTAGTCCCCATGGCTGACGCATGGTTGACGCCTGGTCACTTCAAGTCGCCCATGTCACTAAATTATGGAATCCTGGTTATTGTCTAGCCACGGTTGACATGACCCTTATTGGCTGTATTGTCTGACCATGGTTGACTGCATGGTCACTTCAAGTAGCGCCGTGTGTCTGACGGCATGGTCACTACTTGCATTAGGTAAATTGATATGTATGACATGGTGGCATACTATAAGTGGTCCCTATGGCGCCATAAAAAGAATTGTGGAAAAAAATCTTCAATCATGGCCGTATGCTTTAGGTTAATTAGGGAGATCCATGGAGTAATGAAATACTTTACACTGTCCACTCTCTATAATATCAGCCTGAAGAAGAACTACAGAAAGTCTGGGTTGAATGGTGGCCACATTAAACAGCGTAAGGAATTGGTTAAAATTTTCTTAGGCATTACATTGTTTGGGGTGCCCGGCCAAGTCAATCTGTAGGCATTCTGCTGGCCCACCATCACTGATGATAGTAGCGCATAGTATGTTGTGGCCAGAAACAAAACCCCATTCTTGTTGGTGAACCATGGTCAAGACATGGCTGACCATGGTTTGACTATGGGCAGCGATGATCAGCCATGGTGGCTGACCTCTGGTCAACCGTGGTTCCATGGTCCCCATGTATACCTGGTCGACTCATGAGGGCTTTAGGCATGGCTGAGCATTGTCATAGCAGCCATGGTCCTCACGTGTGGGCCATGGTTGACCATGTCCACATCTAGCCATGGTCAACCATGTTTACCGCTCAGTTTGACCATGGTTTGACATGATCATTTTAGTGCAACATTGTTTTCACGAGCTGCGATAGGCCGGGATTCCCTGAGGAGTTTTTCATTCAGGATTTGTTTACCAACCACGGTGAGAAGCTCTGTGGCGTAGGTCGCCTATTTCTTTGAGTTCTTAGTTTTATTTAGTGTGTTTATACTGTTGTAAACTTTTTTTAGCAATTGATATATTATTTTTGCCTCTGTTATTAAGCAGATAGGTTGCTCAATTGGATCATCAGTCTTGTAATACAAAGGTCGCCCCTCGTTGCAAATCCTCGTCTCCAGGTAATTTTGATTTTCTTTCTGTCACTATAAATACTGTCCCTAAATGTAATATAGAAACTATACTGGTGTATAAAATGTATAAAACCTAGGGATGGTTTTTTTTTTTGGGGGGGGTTACCAGGTTTTTGAAAAAATGGCACCATTGTCATCCATGTTGATCAGGGACAATTTGCCATGGTCAACATGGTTAAACAGTGATCATATTGACCAGGCTGACCATGTTTTGAAAAATGGCACGCCACGGTCACCATGGTCAAAAACAACCCAAAGTGACCATGGTCAAACATTGCAAAACTCTGTATGTTGAACCATGGTTGACCATGATTAAACATGGCCATATTAACCAGGTTGACCATGTTTGAAAACAATGGCACCACTGCCGACCATCGGTCAAACATGCAGAGTGTTGACCATGGTTGACCATGCGTCACTTTGGAATGTTTGACAATGTTGGCTGTGGCCGGTTGCCATTTTTCCAAAAAACATGGTAACCATGGTTGACCATGGTCAAAACCCATGTGAAAACCATTGGTTAACCATGGTCAACCATGCTTTTTTCACCTAGGTTATGTTATCTTGTGCAAATATTCTTGCACAGTATAGCTCTTCTTCTTCTTAGTGTAGTCCACAAGTCATTGGTAATTGTCTTTGTGGTGGTGTCGGGATTTATTCAGCTGAGTAAAGCTGATCCGGGGCCGTGTAGCCATGATACGGTGCAGCCTATGATGGCCCACTTTAAAAAAACTCAATGACTCTAAAAATCTATGGCTCTAAAATCAATGAAAAACAAACATGAACATTGTATGGTGGCTACCTTAGGCTGCAAAATTTGTTTCATTAGCACACTGTTGCGGTGAGAGAAAACACTTAAGATTCATCAGAATATCTGAGCTCCATGTTTGCTGAAGTTCTATGTGTATCCATTTGGTACTGAATAGTAGGGAAAGGAAATGAGGTGACAATTTATAATTTCCAGAAAAATGTGCCAGTTTTATTTGCGGATCAGACGGTTATGTGATTGTAAACAATTTATACTTGGTCCATTACCCAAAAAGCTTGAGAACAGGGATTAATGGATGTTATACCACAACTCTAGAAGAGTACTTCAGCTGGAAGATATTTGCATCAGTCACAGACAGTATATGGAGATGTACTCCTATCAGAAACCATTAAAAGAGACGTCTCCAGTTTGCCGGTCACTCATGCAGCAACTCACCAACCGATCATCCCTGGTTATCACCTGGAAGAAAACACTAGCCGGGGCGGGAAACTTAGTTATCCTGATGTCATGCTTACAAAGGAAAACTGGACTGCATGCAACGTGAAATCCAACTCTTGAAGGATAAGGCACCTGCGTATTAAATTTGTCTCGCGCTTCTGACATTCCATCTACAGAGGTGAGGATGATGAATAGTTATGACAAAATCTAAATTGGATTGCCCTAGCCCCCGATAGGGACAACAGAATTTGTAAAACGTTGGTGATGTGGTATAGACTCCTTAGTACATATTGAAGATATTGCCATAATAATATGTTTGTCCCAAAGCACATTTTTGAAACTTGATAACAAGCAGCTCGCCTTGGCATTGCGTTGCTTTATGCAGAATTCTATGAATCCACTTCACAGCTGTTTGACTGCATGTAAATTGTTTCTTTTATCTTTAGAACAATTTTAAGCAATGGCAACACAATTTTGACAACTGATATAAGTAATAATAATCAAGGTTTATTTTAATCTCAAATCGTGGCCTGTAGGCCAAATTGCTAGAGACTTTACAACTTAATAATTACTAGACAGAAACGATGCAACTTGGAGGCAGCAGCTTAAACAGCGCCATATTGCAACATTCAAACACACTATACGAAACACACACCAGATGGGAAGTGCAAGCTTTCACGGTTCCTTTGCCCATTTCAAATGAACCATGGAGAAAGTGGTATTCAGGTTTTAATCAATATCTGTTATACAAATTAAATCCCAAATTCGAACTGAGGACCCTTTGCTCTAGAGGCAAGCTTGCTAACCGCTAGACCACGCCACTTCCACATGCAAGAGCTATTATCGCTGCAAAAATCAGACAAATCCGTTGTGGGAATCTTGCCATTATAGGCCTACAGAGGTCATGATTTGTATGTTATAGTGCCCTCTATATGTCCATTCTCCATAGAAACATGTGCAAAACTAGATTTTAAAGAAAAATCATACTTGCTCGCAATGAAATTTTGTAACATTTTCACAGAATTTACTTAGCGGACTATATAATTGAAATCAGTTGTCAAAAGTGTGTCGCCGTTGATATTTTTTGTTTTATTCTGGTTTTGTCATAATAAGACTTTTAAACAACTATGACTTGCTGTACTTTTTAGCAAATTAGAAAGGGGACCATCCTTTTTTGTTGCCTTTTTGTTGTTTTTAGCAGCATACTGTCAATGCTTAAGGCTGACTCAGAGATTTTGAAATATAATTTTTTTGTGTATCTAAAAATTGAATTTCAGCATGTATGATTTGAATAGAAAATGGCTGTAAACAGGTCACTATGTTTTCAGCACAAGCACACTGGAATTTCATGCATGGTATTTGGTTGTTGTATGCTAAAACTTGATTAATCTAAATATAGAAAGAGGAATCGGAACGCATGCCCACTTGTAATCTACAATAATGCCCACTTGTAATTTAAGGTGGCATTTAACCCCTTTGGGATCTCCTGTAATTGATAAAATGTGCAGTGATCCGTAATGTTTTTAATTTAATTTGTTTAATCTTTTTTATTATGACAATACATAAGTATTAGTTTCTTTTTTATCACCACTTTTAACTCCTGGAGCATATGTTGTGACAATTCTTCCAGAGTGGTATTGCACTATTCATTATTTTGGTGGTGATCACAATAGCAGTAGCAATTTATTCTGTAAATGTTATCAAGGATTAGAATTGCAATTCCAGCTTCGCAATCCTTGCTGGTCTAGTGGTTAAGTACCTAACCTCATGATACAGTGTTCTCGGGTTTGAATCTCACTTCTGCTTCTTTTAAAAGATATAAAATTTTAATTATTTTTTTCAGGTTAGAGGGAAAAAATTCTAACCAAAGAAAAAATATTCAGAAAAAATAAGTAGCTGCCCTGAGGTTAGTGAGAGAGAACATGCCCATGGAGCAGGTTGGTGGTCAAACACTGCGGCAGTTTCTTTATGTGTATTCAGATCAGATAATCGCAGATAGTGTTAGTAATTTTGTCTCATAGCTGTTGTGTTGTTTTACAAGGGCCTCATCCACCCAACCACAAACCTTGTACCTAGCCCGCAGAAAGGCATACAATATAATGTCATTTATCAACATTCAAGCAAAGTTCTGCCTGTCTAGTAATAAACCCAATTTCAGCGTTCAATAAGCATGCACCTGTTTTGATTTCTGACCATCAGACATTCGATGTTACAGGTGCCTGTTATTGTTATCCTGGAATGTGTGTAGAATGTCCCCTGTCAACAAAAATTCCAGAGTACAATAAACCACCGTTTGATGCTGTGCCAGTCTGACTTCATCTACAAGGGGTCTGTAATCCTGGAATGTGACTGCAGTGTATAGACATTACTATGCTTTCCTACCACAGCTTGCAGGTGATAGGGACACACACATCATAAACAGTCACATGCAAATAATGTTTTTAAAATCCATATTGTAACACTGTTTTGTTTCAAGAAATCTATTTATCTCAAGGACTCCGGAATGAGAGCAATGAGCCAAACTGAAGGCGATGTGCAGTTTTATGCCGTCCCGTAGATGTTTTAATATTCTCAATCTAATCTTTATACCTCAAAGGTTAGCACAAACCACTTTGATAGGCAGGGTGAGACATCACTGCCAACTTCATATAAGCAACACGACATCAAATTGGAAGGTTAGGAAATCCACAATCATTCATACATAGACAGGGTAGACATCCACAGCCAACTTCATCTAATCACACAAATCAAATTGGCAAGGGGAGACAAATCCAAACTATTACTCATACATAGGCAGGGTAGAATCCACAGCGAACGTCATATATCAACACCGGCATCAATTTGGAAGGGTCGGAAATCCACCAATCACACTCATACATTGATCGCACATATATGCACCTTTGTGCACAGGAGGCACCAAACCATCTTATCGTAATGGTTAATGGTTAACATATACCACCTTCTCACAATACACACACACTAAGCACAGGGGGGAGTTTTGAGCACAACTGCAGTGATCAAATCTAGTAGCACTAAACACACAATTGCAACTCATTTAAAGTGGATGCTTATCACATATCGCGCAATATAATATTAACCGGAAGGGTAGAAGATCCAGACCTATCTTAATCCTTTAATGTATGAAATTTGCAAATAAAATCATTTAGCTATACGGAAACTTAGTCAACCAGATGGGTAGTTGAAGCCACATCTAGGAACGGTAGGTCAAGCACAAGCAGTCCTTAGCTTATAGGATGTAACATGATTCGACTCTTGAAAATATTTGCAAACTTGCAAGTTTAAGTATAAGATAAGGCCTAAAAGGCCAATAGATGGTCCCAAATGAGCAAAAAACCCTTACCAAATCCCCCGAATACGAATAGAGAAAAAGGACAAACGATCCCAATCGGAGAGCGGGGAGGGTTTATTTTTATCACTGACCACAGAACAACAACACCACATCCTACACGGACGGCACTTGCAACGTAAATGGCACAAATGCGGGTGTACGGCGGAAACAAAGCACCACAGCATCCATAGCGCAGAGAAGACCCACAAACGCGAACATTAGGATACTTACACGACTAATATCCCTTATGCTTTTACGATTCGCTGAAGCATATTCATAAGTGTCATGTAATTTAGGAATTTGCTTTTAGTATTATAGCATGAAATAAAGACATAGCAGTGATTTGATAAATCAGAAAATGAAAATAAACTCAGATGTCTGTAACTAGAAAGGTATCATAACATTACCCTACGAGTAGCCTAAAAGCAACCCAATAACACCCCTGGACAAAAATTGGATATTTTCAGTCATTATCTGTCCGTACGACACTTAATGCAACACATAATCCAATGTATTCGCATCTGTGAAATCTACTATTTCTTTTTCTGCCAACTTTCAGTTTGCAAAAAAACCTATGAGAAATTATAGACTTAACCTTAACTTTAAAAGCTATGCCTGCAAATTTCAAATATTTCTGACTCTTACGGGTAGATCACTGATAGTGACTTAAGGTATGCAGAGGAGGTTCCCAGCAAGATAGGCTTCTTCTGTTCCTTGTTGTTGCTGTAGTTTTGTTTGTGGTTTCCACCCATATTTGGGTAGTGATAATGAAAGAAAGAAAATCAACATAAAACATTTATAAGGAATGGATTATGAGTCAAACAGCCTACAGTAATTCAAAAGGAGGTGTCCTGACATTATATTTACATGAGTGAGGAGAGTGAAAAATATGTAATTCCATTGGAGTGTGGTTACTTGATAACTGATTTAATTATACCAGAGAAGATGAGAAAAGGAGATGGCTCGATTTGCAATCCGATTACCAAGATTACTTCTCATTCATTCAGCTCATGTTAGGAAACTAAAAGGGCCACTCGATTGGACTTTGAAGTAGTAATGTGTCATCGCTCAAGCTTGGCCGTTCGGGAAGGTTTCACAACAGGAGGTAATTGACACACTCCCACTAAAATAGCTTATAATTTCAGCTAAAGATCTCTGCTGGCAATGAACTCTCGGTGTGTTCTGACTGATGTGATGTATTTTATCGGTGGCGAAAAATGAGGAAAACAGTGATTTTTAACGAAAGAAATAAAACAAATCGGCCCGTTTTCGGTAAGCTAAAATTGATTCAAGGTTTTGGGGGGGTCAATACAAATGGTTATTATTTTTAGCTAATTTACAATATCCGGTTATTTCCTGAGAACTCTGATAGATGAAGAGTTAGATAAATGCTTTTCAATACATCCACACATACTTTTTGGTGTCAGAAAGTGGTCCAAAGTGCCAAAATACTTTGAAAAAATTTGGGGGTCAAGTGTTTGTTATAACGAGCAGGCGAGTACGTTTCGCTTACTTTTGTACTGGGCACAACCATAGTGTACCAGACCCTGTAAACATAAACAAACTGGGTAATCGGAAGTTTTGGGAGTATTAGATTAATGACAGGTTTATGAATGTCTCCAGCAAGTAGTGCAAGTCTTTTGTTCAATCGATTGGGGAGTTAAGCGATTGAGATGAATAGGCGGGGTGGTTATTGAAAAGTTTATCATTTTGAAGTAGCCAGCGAACCAACATCCTTCTTTATCATCTTCTATGATTATACAATACTGTGTATGTGTGCAGTGGCACTGTTTTGACAAACTGGTGTTTGTACAGGATTCTACAAGAAGTGGAAATTTGTGATTTAAAGATGACTTAACTTAACGGCTGCTTCCTAATTATGTAATGAATCACATTATAATTATCATTATTGAATAGCCAATCTCAAATTGTGTCTTAAATTACTACAATTCCAGATCCAGAATTTTTTGTTATACACAGTATCTTCTTACACAAAATAAAATATTTATAAACATCTCTTAGTTATGGTGATGTTGATATTACATGGATAAATCATTTAACCCCTCCCACCCCCTTCCCCCCCCCCCATTTACAACCCTTATTTACCGAGAGGAAGAAGCGCCTCAATTTGTTCGAACCCAGTTTTTTTGCCATATTTGGAATGCTTATCCAATGTATTAGATCACCCTGAAGTGAATTAGCCGAAAGAGCCGTATTTATGTAATAAGATGTGATTTAGTTAATTTATGAAATTCAAAAGAGGTTTCCTATGGACGATAGAATAGCAGGCAAGTTCAAAAAAGGTGTGTGGTTTTCTTCATGCTTGTTTGTCCAATAAACCTCCAAAACGTTCTCGCGTTGGTGGTTTACAACCGATCAAGTTTTGAAAGTGTTCTCAGGCCATCCTGTCTTTATATTTTATCATGTTTAGGTACTTATACAAGGGTATGTTGTTCTTGATTTCTGTAATGTGGTTGAATTACTTTTCAACAATGCCCCCATTCCTTTACATGAGTACCTGTTGTTATTCGGTGATGACAACAATTGCTGTATCTGTACTTGCTGCACACACTACCCTAAAGCCCACAATACTTATACAGTCACAGCAAGCGAATTGTCCAACACCAGATTTTGACCCAAATTCAAGTGTTATTCTCGCTGCAACTGGAAGTGTAGTATGGGCTTTAGACGTGTGATATACCCAACAAGAATTAGGACAGCTGGGCCCAAATTCATAAAACCTTGCTAGTTTAGCTGGCAACCTTAGTAAGGTTTCTTAGCTAAAGCCACCCTCATGAGATAAGAATTAAGAAACATAAAAATGCATGAGTGGAATCATCGTTAAATTCCTGATTAACCACTGTTACCTGGCACAGCTGTTTGAGAGTCTCATTTGTTATGATAAACCGAGAATAAAACCAAAAATAGCAACAGCGACACACTTTTGACAAATAATTTCAGTTATTTATTCCACTAATGTAAATTGATGAAATTTCATTGCGGGTAAATGTGATTTTTCTTAAAAATTTAGTTTCACACGTCATTCTATGGAGAACTGGCATATAGAGGGCGCTATAACATACAAAATGTGACCTTTGTAGGTCTACATGGCAATATTCACGCAATATATTTTTCTTATTTTTGCAGAGGTAATAGCTCTTGCATATCCCTGCTTATATCAGTTGTCAAAATTGTGTCGCCACTGCTTAAAATTGCTCAAAAAATAAGAGACGATTTGCATGGGGTCAAACAGGTGTGTAAAAAATCAAAAGTACTGATTTTTGCCCTGATATATAAGCTTTCCATCAAATATATCCCAATCTGAAAAATTCAAAATTCAGCCTATGTTTTATATTGAAATATAAGTAAATCAAAATCACTTTTTTCTCTCTCTCTCTCTCTCTCTCTCTCTCTCTTTATGGCGTTTCTGTAACAAATACAAGGTAAGACATCTATTGAGTGTCTAATCTATATGAAATTGCTATTATGACACAATATTTGGGTGCCTCAAAATCTCTCGTTGCACCTTTAATTCCTGATGAACCACTGCTACCCGGTTGAATCTATAATACTACTCATTTGAATTTTGAGAAATACAGAATAGTCTGACATATAATAATTCAGAATTTACAAATTCTGCTTTATATAGCTCTCCTTTATTGTGCCGGAGGCATGGGTTTAGCCACGTCAAACCTTTGCGGACTTATGATTGATATTGGTCAGGATAGATGGTGCTCCCATGATGGATAGTAATGATCTATTTAGTTGTGTTGATGATTAATCATACTTGAGTTCAATTTCAAAAATGTATTGTGTGGAAAGGAGATGAAGAACCCTTTTTCTTTTCTTTTAATTTATGAAATCTCCATGGGCGTCCACGTGCTGAAACATATGCCCAGCGAATTAGCAATTTGATTGAAAAGGCATCAGTTTAAGCCTTCAGGTGGCTGCCTAATGAAAAGTGTGAAATTAGAAGATGTTTTATGCCAAATATACAGTGTAATACCAGAACCACATCATGCATATGAGAGGCAGATATCAAAGGTTACGTGTAGCCATATCAAAATATAAATATTTTGTATTTCCACATCAGTCTGGGATAACAAAACCAAAAGGTAAAAACTGTTACTTTGTTTTTAGTTTTGCTGACTCTAGGATCACAGAAACAGCTGTGAAAATGTAAGTAATTTCATTGGCTGATGCCCAGGTTCAATTCGTTTAATTGAACCCAGGTAGTACGCGCTGCGTATTGATGTTATTTTTAGGTTGAAGCGCTCGCGTCATACTGCGTTTTCTACGTTCGCGCGCCCCTGCCAACGTTGCGTCTCGTTGCGTATGATCGTTGCATTCAACAGGTTGTTCAATTGTTGTCACTGGTGGTGGCAGTCCTCGCAAAATTGGGTTAAAGATTACCTTAAATGATAAAGCTGTTTAAAAATGAGAATAAAGGTATGATTTCATACCTTTATTCTCTAAATCCAGAATGGAGGGCCTGAATATATCCCAGTAGGTGGCCTCATTAGGATTTGGATCATTAGACCAAGCTCTCCTGTTATTAAATAATAACAATCATAAGTATTTGACTGATATATCATCTTATTACTCAAACATTGTCCTTGATAGAATCACCTACATTAATTTGTAATTCACTTATGAGCAATGTTGTCATTTATTATACGTAGAAAACTTACTATAGCAATCCGTGGTCATCTTCCTTCACATAGCCAAACTAAGCTTGTAAGCTTTATACTGTTCAAGAACCAAGCTTTTATAGTGCCCTACATTTACCAGACTTCTTGCGTGCATCCAATGTATATCACTCAGCAATCCACTAGAGGATTGGTTAACTATGATGTTGTGAAATGATCACCGATGGGTAGTGGGAAGGTGGTTGATAGACATAAACTATAACATGCATCATAGGCAAACAATTACTTCTTGTGCAGCTGACTGTCATGAATTACAAACTAGATGAAAGCAGTATTACCGCTTTAACACAACACATTACAAAAAGACCTTGGTCTTTTAACCTGCAGCAGGCTGTTGCCCATTATAACTGACACATGGAAAGTAGACATTACTTCTTTAAATTGTTTTGGCTACAGAGTGGCATAGACACCCACAGGGAAGCTCTTTTAAAGGGGATTAGGTATGATAGAATACAAATCTTATCCTATAATTTTGGCCAGATTGCGAAGAAAAACATGGCTATGTAATGGAAAAAAGTATATTGGCCTCTTTGACCTATGTTTTATATTGACATATAAGTGTGGTAAAAAACCACCTTTGTTTTCACTTTTAAGACATTCTGTAGCCAAACTCTGTTGACGAACACTACTGTGAAATGTTTTATATGTTCATTGGACAAATAGTATAAAGAGACCCCCAAACTTGGGTTTTGAACTTGTCTGCTGTCTATTGGCCAATATGGAATTATGCTTGAATTTTTTTTTATTATGCCTTACCAAAAATACTTACTCAACCTTTTAATACTTTAAAATAGCATTTTCAGCTTAATCACTTCACCTTCCTGACGTGATCGTATTACATTTTTTAGCGTTCTAAATATGCAAAAACAAAACCCAACTGCTTTGAAAAAAAATGTGTGCATTTTTTCTTACAAATCTAGCTCAGTCTCTTTAAGCAATGTACACATTTCCAGGCAAAGTCACCAAATGCTAGTTCGATATGATGATACCTCTTTCTTAATCCATGTTGACCCTGGCATTCTTTTTGGCGCAGGTTTTGAAAGCAATGCAAGTGTTGCTGCCTTCGATATTTGCATACCATTACTATTGGGTGTGTGTTGTCCTAATTGAAATGTTGAAAGATTATTTATCTTAAAACCCATATTACAAATAAACACCATCAGAATCTTGCTAAATTTTTGCAGTAGGAGGTGTTAATACGGTAATTTTGGTTAGTTATGATTTCCATTGCAAACCATAGTCAGTACTCTCTGGAATACTCGGTGCTCCTGCACAAAGATATAAATGTTGAATAACTCAACAGCATCAACGATGTGTGCATCTGGAATGAACAGAATAGCATATCTACCCATTAAACAAAACAAAAAAACAAAAACAAATAAAACAAAGAAAGAAGTTTTGCTCACTGTAAAAATTAAGTGTTTTTAGTTTTGTAACAGTTATTAAACACCTAGACGCATTTACAACAACAAAATAAAAATAACCAACTTTTGGTCCAAAGGTGGTATTTTGTCGTAGACCAATGCTCCATAAATCGCTAAAAGCATTGAAATTCAGCATCGTTTTTACCATTTTTAATCAGAGCAATGGACATTTTTTAACATGAACGCTTTAACGCTTTTAAAAACTATACATTTGCCAGCCGTTGGAAGAATAAACACCAAGGTGTTTAGACGTTAAACACCTATAACACCAAAGCATTAGAAGCTTAAACACTAAGTGTTCAAAATAAAACAACACGTGTTTCTTTTAGTATCTAAACACTTAGGCTAATATTGTTTTAACGTGTTACGGCGTTCACGTTGACATTCACATTGCTCTGATTTAAAATGGGAAAAAACAGCGGCTGGATTTCAAGGCTTTTTAGTGATTTATACACTGCAAAAAACATCGGTGTTAGATTTAACACCGAAGGTTTGATTGTAACACCCAAGCGGTGTCTTGGAGCGGACCACACCTATGGTGTTTAAAATTACACCAAATTGGTGTTATATCTGGACACTAATTTTGGTATTCAATACTATAACATAACACTTATTGGTGTTACTCTTACACCACATGTCGGTTGTAATTATTGTTTAACACCCGCCTGGTTTTGTTAAATACACAAACATGGTTAATTAACACCCTCCTGGTGTTAGGTTGACACCCACTGGTGTTAATTTAACACCCTCCTGGTGTGTGTACCAGGAGGACCACACTCTTTAATGTTAATTAAAAACCGAATGTTGTGTGTAACGATTATTGCTGTAACGCCCTATTTCCCCCCCCGTTAACCTCTAAACATGTTAGTAGAAAATGTTTGCTGTTTTATTGTTTGTTATATTTAGCTGCTTACTTATAGCAGTACATAAGCAGCCGCCAAATTGCATAACCCAAAATTTGCAGCCCCCCAGCAACACCAGCAAGTGTTAATCCTAACCTTTAACACCAGAAATTAACACTGAAAAGCTAACAACGACCTGGTGTTGATATTCAACACCAGAGTGTTTGCAGTGTAGGAGCCAGTGGTCAAGGAAAATACCCACTTTTTGACCAAAAAGTTGTATTTTTTATTTTGTTGTTTCGTTAAATGCGTCTAGGTGTTAATAACTGTTTAACAAAAACCTAAACACTTAATTTTTACAGTGTACAGATAAGGGAATAATCTTTACTGCCTTCGAACTTTTACCAAATGAACAAGACATTAAACACCTAGGCCGTATGCTCTTTAACTCCTTAACACGCGCTGCTGGCAGTAATATTAGAGACCCCCCTAAGAAACAGAGAGTACTTCCCCTTAACTTCCTTACACGCAACTGACTATACTTAAACGCTCAATCTGTATTTTTACTTAGTAGGACTCAACAAACTTTACAGAGTTTCACAGAGTTGATTATCCTAGTATTCCAAAAAACACACACAGACCACACATACACAACAGATTCAGAATCAAATTCCTCCCCAGTTGTAAGCAATAGAAATTTAGGAATTGATTACATTAAAGAGATGTGCACAATTTTTGATATTTGATTTTATTTGTCTCATCAACTTAGTACAAGGGGTTGCCGTGTATACCTCTGCCCATAAAGCCTTTGTAGGTAATACGAAAACATGTTAAGTACCTCTATCTGCAGAATTCTATGCAGAGAAACAGCTATTTTCTTTGAATATAACATGTATAAGTAATTGCAAAAGCCAAGAATCAAACTAAAATTCCAGGTTTCTCTATTTGTTTAATGGGTCAAACAAATACCCTCAAAGCCCATTGTAACCAAGCAGAAATCAGAGAACTGTTCCCCACACTTATAATGGGCTTGGATGGTCACAAAACAACTAAAAACCTATTGGAATGACCGAATCTTGTTTGAATGACGATTTAATTTGCTCCTTAAATGAAACAAAGTTTCTTTGGATGAGCATTGTTGTTAAGATATTTCCCTTTTATGAAAGCCATTGCTTCATTTAATGCAGATCTTTTTCAAATGAAGTCAAACTGTAATATGAATGGTTACTACTTCATTCACTTAAGCGATAATGTTAATAACCATACCCGCCTATTATACTTCTACGTAACACTTGATTACACAGAGTAAATAAGTAAACATCAAGGTTTAACCCATCCACTCGCACGTAACTCGTTCATCTTCCACAAATCTTCCATCTTCTGCAAATTCTGTCTTACTTTAGTTCTCTTGCCAAAATGACATCATGCCATAATGCCCACAAAAAAGATGTTACATAGACTGGATAACCAGCCTTTCTTGTGCATTGTACCATCTAGTGCACTGACATGTTGGCTTTATTCACATCATGGGTAAGTGCATTTCCACCTGTGCCAGAATGATCACTTAGACCTTTAAACTTTCAACCCACAGAACTCTACTCATTCTGGTTTTGCGATTTCTATAATTGCACTTAATTTGCTGTCTCCCATAACCTGTGACCAGCTTTGTTTAAATTAAGAGTCCCAAAACAGACAATAGGGTGTCGGCCTTTTCATTTGAGGCAATTGCCCATAGAAATGTTCATAATTGCTAACTCATTGGTCACAAACTTCTGTAGGACTTCTGTAGTAAGATTTGGCAATAATATTGCCTTGTAAGTTTGGACTTTCATATGCAATGGATGGTCGAGCGTTCTTAGCTAGAGGATGGGTACAGCAAAAGTGAAGCAAGTGTTGTAAAGAAAGATTTATGTAACCCAGTCCGAAGTTTACTTTGTGTGGCTCAGCACAGTCCAGAGGACTTGTTGACTTTGGTTAGGTTAAAGTATGATTTTCCTTTTCTTTTAGTTTAAGAACCCAGTTCCACTTTGTTTCATCTAGTATGTAGATGTACTTTCTTTAAGGTTAGAAAACCATACCATTCCTACAGATTCATCTATTTATGAGACATGGTTTTTCTGTAAGATAGGAAACCCAGTTCCTACTGTTGGTGTTGACTCTGCACATTCAGTGACAGAGGGGATTGAATCTTAATTTATCACTTCGGCATCGCTAGAGAAACGGTTGCAATGGAGGAAAATAACAATGGTAAAAAAACAACTCCTTGAACAAAAAATTCATATTGTTTCTTTGTATCACAACTATTCATCGCCCACATCGCATAATGTCGTATCTGAACATTTTTGACATTTTGAGATATTTGGTTTGTTGTGTGTTGGTTGGTCCACAAATACACCAAACTACAAAAGTGGGTGTGTCCTAATTACTGAGATAGTAATATGCCTATGTATCTTATTATTAATTTTTGTCAAATTCCCATGCATATCTATTCTGACTAATATTAAGCTATTCGTGTCACAATCTGCCTTTCATATCTACAGTGCTTGAGCATTCGTCTCAAATGACACATTTCCATACTGTTCCCTTCATCATATCCACGTTGAATCATCCCTGCACATGAAACAAGTTCACATACTGTCTATTATCTTTGGGTATAGACAGTGCGGCTTGCTCCTCACATGAAACATGTTCCACAAAAATGGGGTCAGAAATCGAAACTGCAACTTCACAATAGAGATCTATGACTTTGAGATATATTTTAGAGAATACAATGTAATAAAATCTTATAACAAAATTTAACGTCCCTTTAACATGTTTGCCATAAAAAGAATTATCCCATGCTAAGTGTTTCTAACATGAAAGAAATGTTTCCGAAAATTTCCAATTACAACTTTGTTCGGAAATGTGGGTCATCAGATAAGATAGCTACGTGATGGGCCTGAATTTTGATAGATACATCCAAATACAGGGACAAGAAATATGATCTATCCCTTTATGAAGAATAATTGTGGATAGAGTAACTATTATAACCTTTATCGTATCCATGGGTAATTTTATTAAACTTTGGCGATTACCCGGGTTTCAGCAGTTCTCGGGTTTTGTGGTTCCTTTGACTTGAATGCCCCCTGATACCTTGTTGTCGACTTTAAATTTTCCAGCATATAACAGTCAACCGACACCCCAAGTTTCATGTCCATACATCAACGTTACCCCATTGACCTCTTTGACCTGGAATGACCCTGATGACCTTTGATCCACTACCCAATACAAACGGTCTTCAGACGGTCAAGGGGCACCCACCCACGTTTGAGGAAAGTGCAATCAAACTCGCTCCGAGAAATAGACACGGTCAGACAGACAGACAAACAGACCCCAGTATGATATGTAGAGAGCGTTCAACCGACAAATTTGAAACAGAAGAGAAAAGATATTAAATCTTTTTCACAAAATATGTGAAATACGAATACTGTATTTTGTAATTTATGCAAAAGTGGAAAAAATACTTTTTTGTTACATAAATATTAAAAATGTTAAAAAAAAAAAATACACAATTCAAAAAATAATTTTGTTGACGTTTTGTTTTGACTAATAAAGGAATAAATTCATATTTGTGATGTTAAGTTGTCTGAGGTCGTGTAACGTTTAGCTCCCAAGCTAAGCCCCATTTGGGAATTCTTTTCCGACACCCCCACACCGCATGCATGACATGAATAACTGCATAAATGTTTCATTTTGGTGCATCTCCTCCTGCGTGCTAAATCTCCATACATCTTTGCCAGCCTGTGAAAATTAATAATTGATATTCTCTGCCGAGTTGTTGCTGTAAGTTATCTGTCTACATAGCTGGGCCGAGCATGTGTTGACATTCTGCAAAAGTGAGATTGCCTCATTTGTGGGGTGTAACTAGATATTGCTAAATGTAGGCCTTATAAATTCCAAGGACAAAACATTGAATTTCAATCTCCCCAGCTTTTTTTGGGATATTATTATCCTATACTATACTGTTTGTATGTGTGTGTATACATACATATATGTATGTAAGAGGAGGAGGTATTAGTATTTAAAGACACATTTAACACTACCATGTCATTTTAGTGTCACAAAGATTTCACTGGTGAAATCCCCAAGTCCTGGTTTCAAGCAAATATTACTCCAATATTAAAAAAAGGTTAAAGAACAGTAGCATCAAATTATCGTCCAGTTTCACTCACTTCAGTTTGTTCAAAAGTACTCAAACACATTATTCATTCAAGCATAATGCACCATTTTGATCAATACTCAATCCTAACTGATAAACAACATGGGTTTAGAATTAAACATTCAACAGAATCTCAATTAATTTGAACTATTCAAGACCTGGCACACTCATTAAATTCAAAATCTCAAACAGACATGAAAATAATGGACTTTTCCAAAGCATTCGATGTTGTACCTCATAACCGGCTTTTAAATAAATTACACAGATATGGCATTAATAACAAGACACATACATGGATCACTAGCTTTCTCAAGGGCCGCGTCCAGAGGGTCGTCGTCAGTGGTGAGCACTCGACCTGGACCGATGTTGTTTCGGGTGTCCCTCAGGGCAGGGTGCTTGAACCGCTACTGTTCCTTGTATGCATATATGACCTACCAGACAATATTAGCTCCACACTGTGTCCTATACAGACAAATTCAAAACCAATTTGATACAGAAGCACTGCAACAAGATCTCAATACCTTAGTCAAATGGGAAAAAGATTGGCAAATGCACTTCAACCACCAAAAATGTTTTGTAATGAGACTTACCCATCAAAGAAATCCTAAGCAATTTGATTACAAACTGAGGACTTCCATCTTGCAATAGACTGACAACCACCCATACCTTGGCGTCACCATCACTAAGAAGCTAACCTGGAACAAACACATTGATCACATAACTGCATCAGCAAACCGCTCCTTAGAATTTATACGTCGAAATCTTCATTCATGTTCTCAGCAAACCAAAGAGTCGGCGTACAAGACCCTTGTTCAACCTTTGCTTGACTCTCCGTCCACAGTATGGGACCCACACACACAATCGCTCACTCATAAAATCGAAATGGTGCAGAGAAGATCAGCACGTTTTGTTACTGGTGATTACAAAAGTAAATCCAATGGATGCTTGACCGACATGCTTGTCAAGCTGGACTGGGAGTCTCCTCCAAATAAGAAGGCAAGCCAGACGTCTCATCATCTTCCGTAAGGGCCATTTACTGGTCACCTATCCTTACCTGTCGGAATACCCCTTCAGCCGACCCACGGGCCGTCACGGCACAGTAACTCCAAATCTTTTGCCACATTTATCTGCCACATTATTCTTAGTTTAAACAATTAAGACTGGAATTCGCTTCCTGACAATATAGCAACTAGTTGGCAAACCACTACAATTCAAGCAAGCAATTAACAACTACCTGAACACACAGCAAGACTAATCTACTATCATTCTGCGCACAGCCCTGACCGTTTGCCTCCTTGTGAGGTGGCCATATTTTGAAGAAGACGATACTTTATTGTCAATTCATTTTATTATCATATACACATTAGGGAAGAAAGCCCAGTTTTTAGAATCAGGAGGAAACTGGAGTACCCAGAGAAACCTGCGAGGCCGAGTATGGATTGGAAACCAAACGCACATGAAATTGCAGGCCCGACTGAGGGACGAACCTGGGACCAGATTGGTGCGAAGTGAGGGAAGACCCACTGCACTAACATGACCCCTCCTATATATATGTATGTAGGAATGTATAAGGTTTTAATGAGAAAAGTCTGACCCAATCTTGGTAATAACAATCTCTGTAGAGGTCACCTTAAGGTGGATGTCATTGTTGATTTTAGTGTAAAGTGCTCCCAATTTACAAGGTCTGACTCTGGGGTCTGACTTGAGCATCAACCAAACTTGGTGGCAATACTCTTTAGCAAAGGGCTCTGTGATGGGTCAATCCATTTCAGTCCAAAGGCTTAATTGGCCAAATAGCATCATTGCCCCCCCCCCCCCCCCCCCAATTTTAGTCAGGTAAAGTGGACTCATTTAAAAAAGAGAAAAGTCAGTATCAACACAAACTTGGCGATAGTAATCAGTCCAGTCGTAGCCCCTTATTATGACATTGCACAGAAGCAACATGGTTTTGATTGTTTTCTAGGCAATTTTCTTTTGTTTATCCATGTGGGAAAATGATTGTTTTTCAACGGGTACCTGCCACAACTGATGTGCACCATATATACATCAATCCTGTGTCTGCTGCATTAGTGTTGCTTTCAGTTGCGACTATTTAGCCTGGGTAGATGATTCATTGTTCAAACACTGCTTTCCAATGATGCCCAGGGATCCAGGATGAATTGGGACAGCAGGGGTTTAGGCCATGTTAGGAGCATCCGTATCATGGAAACACGCAGCCCGGATCAGCTTACTCAGTTGAATAAATCCTGACACCACCATAAGCCGTTACAAATGCCCGCTAGAGAGCCAGGGGTTTTCGTCCTACTTTTATCAAAACTGGCTGCGATTACATATACAGGCATGATGCTCCATGTATATGGGAGTGACAGCTTAACATCCCCTCCGAGGGATGGGGTATTCTTATGGTTCGTTTGCCCAAGTCCAAATGAACCATGGGGAGAGTGGAATTTGCAGTTTTAATCAATAGTTCTTGCAAACTCAATTCCGTTTAGTACCCAATTAAATCTCAGCAAGTGGCCTTGCCGGGGCTCGAACCGGGGACCTTCTGCACCAAAGGCAAATACCCTAACCATTGGTCCCGCTCTCCCTATTTGGTGAACAAAGTATAATAATGTTATCAAGATTATCTATGAATTAGTTCTTTCTTATAGTAGCTTAAAATTTGGCCAGGATTTTGGTCTTTAGATGTCAACCAGGGATTTTGAAGTTGATCTCTGGTATCCATGGTTTGTTTACAATCAGCAACATAATTTTTGGTCCACCTTCTATTCTTAACCCTGGTTTATGGTATAAATAGTGATAGTGCCAATGCATGGTAAGAACATTTTCACAAATTGAAATTTGGATGAGCCATTCAACTACCCTGTATATTTTGTAGATATCAGGGCACAAGATCATTCGCTTTTTACAAAATTAATAGTGCAATGATGATGACTATATCATTACAGTGGGTCCACACCACCACTTAAAGTCGACATTTTTGGTATCAATCTCTGCTGGTCATCCTTGTCAGAGTTAGGTTGAGATGTTGAGATTAGTATGTAAACCAATGCTAAGTCTGATTACCTCGCATGGTCAGATAAATGAGGTGTGAGGAATTGCATTCATATCAATCATAGCTTAAATTGACTTATTCTATGCACTGTCACAAATCGCTTGGGATGCCTGCATCAATATTTCTCTTCTAAATCATATTTGGATTTCCCATTTTGTAGTTTAGACATGTTCATATAGTCAAATGTTTATTCCATTTGGTGATTGCACATGTTATTGGTGTTCTGATTCTATTTGGAAATAGTCAGCTGCAGGTTGTGTGTTTGCCAATTTTGAAAGGCAGGGCTTCTTGTATTCTTCAAAGCAGGGTTGGGAAATCAATCCCATGATGCATTGTGGTATGGAAATTACAGCTTTACAAGACCATCTGACTATCCATAGTGTACATTTGATTTATGCAAAGGTTAAAATTTGTTCTTTGTATGCATACAAAACTTAAAGGGGCATTTCGTGATCCACAACCTCGTCTCCCAGACTTACCTCAAAGAATTTGAGATTTTTGTACCATCTGAACCGTTAGCCTTAGTAATCCATGTGTACCAATCTTACGTGCAAATTCGGCCATATCTGTAAGAAATTTGCAATTTTTACGGACAGAAATTACAGCACAGTGGCCTATGGGACCGTGGAAACAAGCAATTGCTTGTAATACAAAACCACAATAATGACGACGTGTTGTTGATCATTTTAACCCTGTAGTCGTAGTTCTCATTTTCTAAACAATAAAACGTTATTATTTCATTCCATATTTCTTTTTAGTGTTTAACCTTTTTATCTCAAAAGTACTCCCCATGTGCTAAGCTAACCCGTATAGTTCCTGTTATACCCACAACTTTTTTCTCACAACTCCTCAAACTCCTCAAAAGTTATCGTCAACCTGCAGTTTATGACCCTCCTCTGGCTTCTTTCTTCCAGTTTTCTTTCTTTTTCACTGTATCCTCAACATCTCCTCTACAAATTACGTTTTCTCTCTCATTTTGTCTCCCTCAACCATCTCTCCCCTCTCTCTCACTCTTTCTACATGCCTCAACATTTCCCCCTCTACAAAGTACGTTTTTCCTCTCATCCGTCACCCAAATACCCTTACAAATTACATTTTTACCTCGTGTCTCTCGCTTTTCCTTTCTTTTATTTCCTTCTCTGCTTTTTTGCCCGGTTTGTTTTGTTTACTTCACTTCTACTCTTTTTTCTTTCTTTTTCTCTCATCTGACTCCGCTCTCTTTCTCTCTGTCCGTTATTCTTTCTCTTGTTTTTCTCCCTCTTTCTCTTTCTGTATGACCATCTCTCCCCTCTCTCTTTCTTCTATATCCCTCAACATTTTCCCTCTACAAATTACGTTTTCTCTCTCATTAAATCTCTCTCCCCTTTCACCCTCTCTCTCTCTCTTTTTTTTCTCTCTCTCTCTCTCGCTCTCTTTCTGTCACATTCGGTCGGTCTCTCTGTCGACCACCTATCCTTCTCTCTCTCACTCTCCTCTTTCTCCCTCCCTCTCTATTTGGAAATAGTCAGCTGCAGGTTGTGTGTTTGCCAATTTTGAAAGGCAGGGCTTCTTGTATTCTTCAAAGCAGGGTTGGGAAATCAATCCCATGATGCATTGTGGTATGGAAATTACAGCTTTACGATGACCATCTGACTATCCATAGTGTACATTTGATTTATGCAAAGGTTAAAATTTGTTCTTTGTATGCATACAAAACTTAAAGGGGCATTTCGTGATCCACAACCTCGTCTCCCAGACTTACCTCAAAGAATTTGAGATTTTTGTACCATCTGAACCGTTAGCCTTAGTAATCCATGTGTACCAATCTTACGTGCAAATTCGGCCATATCTGTAAGAAATTTGCAATTTTTACGGACAGAAATTACAGCACAGTGGCCTATGGGACCGTGGGAAACAAGCAATTGCTTGTAATACAAAACCACAAGGTCGAGATCAACTCAAATTTTATGAATAAGCTTTTCTCAAGGATATCAGGTGAACATTGAATAAACAGGTGCTAAAATCACAAAATGCACCTTTAAGGTATGATACCATTTTTCTGGGGGGGAGGGGAGTCAACGGTGAATCTAAAGCAGAGGTTCTCAATATCAATAGGTGGCCTGCAGGCCAAATCTGGGCCTGCCAACCATTGATTTTTGGCCCTCGACTTGCTGTAAAATATAAAGGGAAACATAAGATTTGGCCCTCAAGTAGGAACTTTCAAACATGTTTGGCATTCTCTGGCCCTTCAACTAATATATTGAGGTGAAACCCCTGATCTAAAGGTCCATTCATAATTAACTGAAATGTGCTGCTGCTATATTGAGTCAGAGATGGTTTTTACCCATGAATGGACCTTTATAGAACTGTACTCAGTTTTGAGTATCTATGGACATATTGAACTATGCCAGTAAGAATTGGCAATGTTAAAAAAGAGTGAATCTGTTATGAAATTGTGATGTCTAGATGAGTAAAATGATGGATATATATGGATGGATGAATCTGCCTTCCCCCCCCCCCCATCATGACATTCCAACCAAACCTAACAATCCTGTAGTGTATATTACCCTTGTCTTTCAATGCCATGGGGTGCCCCCTAGGTCTGTTATAGGGGGGATATTTTGGCATAAAGCCCATGACATAGTTGCAGTGAGTGATTTCTGCTCAGCATGTGTAATTCTTGATATTGGGTCAAAATCTGGTGTTGCATATGCCAATCGTTCGCTGCAAATGGAAGTATATTGTGGGCTTTACTTCTCTTATGTGATTGTTATTCGAACCAAAATTGGTCATCATATAGTGTATTACATAACACCAATGTCATTCAGTGTCCTGGGGGTTTCTCCCCAGTCTGTCATAGTGTCAAAATAATGAGCAATTTACCCTAATTTCTTTTCTATAATAGCTATATACCAACCAAACTTAGACATAACATAGGGACACTGCTCAATGGGCAGCAGCAGCAGGCAATGGCATATGAGCATTGCCTGCTGCTGCTCAAATTAAAAATGTGCAATGAAAAGTATTAAAACTATTACAGGTGTCACTCAGTACATTAGTGCATTCTCCTGGTAATGTCAAAGGGATTGGGAATATTTTAGGGTTTTTTTTTTTTTTTTTTTTCCCCCATCATGACATTCCAACCAAACCTAACAATCCATGGGGTGCCCCCTAGGTCTGTTATAGGTGGGATATTTTGGCATAAAGCCCATGACATAGTTGCAGTGAGTGATTTCTGCTCAGCATGTGTAATTCTTGATATTGGGTCAAAATCTGGTGTTGCATATGCCAATCGTTCGCTGCAAATGGAAGTATATTGTGGGCTTTACTTCTCTTATGTGATTGTTATTCGAACCAAAATTGGTCATCATATAGTGTATTACATAACACCAATGTCATTCAGTGTCCTGGGGGTTTCTCCCCAGTCTGTCATAGTGTCAAAATAATGAGCAATTTACCCTAATTTCTTTTCTATAATAGCTATATACCAACCAAACTTAGACATAACATAGGGACACTGCTCAATGGGCAGCAGCAGCAGCAGGCAATGGCATATGAGCATTGCCTGCTGCTGCTCAAATTAAAAATGTGCAATGAAAAGTATTAAAACTATTACAGGTGTCATTCAGTACATTAGTGCATTCTCCTGGTAATGTCAAAGGGATTGGGAATATTTTAGGGAGTGTATATTCCTTAACTAGATGTTAAATATCAATAATTCCTTTTCTCACATGTTTCTTTTGAGCTTACTTTATATACAAAGCTTCAAAACATTCATTCCGGTAGTCTCCATATTGCTCTGAAGTCAGACTTGAAACTCGCATATTAAGAAAAGTGCATATAGTGGGTGGAAAAATATGTGATGCAATCAAAATTAGCAGCTGTGTTACAAATAAGCTTCATTTCAGCTCTGTGTTTGTTTTCTATTGACATGCAGTGGAACTATATAACATAAAGGAAAGTTGAAACGAACTAAGAGAAGTGGAATTACATTATAATTTCATTAGTCCGTTGCTACAATTTTTGTGACACTATTGGGAAGAATCAAAAGATCTCACATTGATGGTGGCTGACAAATGAAAAGATACCGTCCCGTAATTAAATTGCCCTGAACAATTCTAATTAACTAGTACATGTGTAACAAAAGATTTTGGATACACCGTTGATTAACTATTGATATTTGCTTCTCTTCTTTCTTTCTTTTTGCTCTGTGTTTCACTGCGCTGTTGGCATCATCTCTACTATCCTGCCGATGTATTTTGCCCCTGGTGTTTTATCTTCAATGGAAACCAACCATAATTTGTGATGTGTGTTATTCACTGCAGGTAAGTGAATGATCTAATTGTTACATAGAAATAAGATAGGTAGTATTGGTGTGATAGATGAATGCCTTTATCATGTAACTTATGAATACATGTTAGTGAAACGTATCATTTTTTAAGAATGCATAGCTTGTATATGGAGCAGGAGTGCTGATATGTGATCAAGTTCTTAAAGGGATACCAGGACATATGTAGCAAAGTGCACTGACTTTTATTTATTTTTCTAAATGTTTAACACTTGCCAATATGCCAAAACTTAAATCATCTTGTTGTTATGTAAAGTTATTTTCTGTCATTCATCCACAACAAAAAAAAAATGCAAGCAGATTTACCTGTAAATCTGATAGGGCAAATAAGTTTAAAACTTATCTTTTTTATTCTCGTTTCTACTTTATTCATCTATAAACCTCCAAAATGTTCTTAGTAGGTGGTTTTACAACTTATCAAGTGGAAATTTAGGGAACTTTCTATTCCCAGAAAATATCCTTGTATCCCTTTAAGATTACTCCATCCGATCCAATGTAAGTCAATTTGTTAGAGAGAATGTGATCACCGATCACCTTGGATCACACACAGGCACTCCTACAATATCATTGACAGTGGAACCTTTACACTAAAAAGTGGTTGTTTGTCATTGAATGGCAGCATGTCATCTTGCTTAAAACTTATTCTCCTGGTCTTTGATCGGATATTCATGAAACTTGGTGGGAATGTTCATGGGTGGGGGACATAGGGATTTTAGGAATTGATGTCAAAGGTGATTTGGGAATCATTTGAAATCACTGTGATAAACACTTAAAGGTACAATAAGAGATATCAAACAGTAGATTCCCTACCTCTTATTTGGCTACCGAAATATGGAAACAAAAGGTGATTTGTCTATGCGTATATTCAATAGAAAACATTGACTGAATTTCCTATTTGCTCCTATAGGAAATTAGAAATTTCCACAATTTTTTGTACCAAAGAAAAAGTTCTTAGCTTAATCCTTTCAAATGGAGATATTTTTTATAGGAAGCTTTACACCAGCACAAAAATAGAATTTTCACATTTTTTAGGAACACATGTTTGTTGAAATCTCTCGTTGCACCTTTAAATATCTTTTGACAGGGTGACCTGTCTCCTGTTGAGACTTAGCACAATGAATCTGAACATTTTCTGATTCATGATGTAACACCACCAGGGTATTGTTTTCTGAGTGTACTGTAAGCACATACCACTTATGTGGTCCAATGGTGCATTGTTCAAGAATGGAGTGAATCTTTGTTTTTTCATTTGTTTGATTTTTTACTCTCTTAAAATGAAAGAGTGAAAAATCACTCTGAATTTCGAGTTATTTTAAATTAACTCTAATCGAGTGGCTTTTAGCTCTAAAAGGCGAGAAAATGCAACCCAACACCTTCACTCCGGTTAACAGAGCTCACTCTCTTACCGAGTGGCTCAAAATGCCACTCTTCTTCGGAGTGAAGCCCAACTCTGAACTTTATGCCGTATTTTAGCTCTAAAAGAGTGAGAAAAAATGCTCACTCTTTTTCGGAGTGAACAATAGCCAATCAGAAACCGCGCAAATCCGCGTGATTATTTTCGAACAACATGGCGGACGAGTTAAGTGAGACCGTCAGCAAATGGTTGAACGAAGTTGAAATTGTGAAGAAGTGATATAATTGTATTGTCGGTCACAGTTCATAGCATTTACAGACAAAGTGTGGAGAAGCATTAAATGTTATTTACTGTATTATCACTCGTTCATACGGTAGTCTGCGCAAGGCTCCCGGCCAGGCTAGGCTTACACATGTACGAAACGCACAATCATGCATGTCACGAGCATGCATACCGTGATCATACACGTCATGCATGCCACAAGCATGCATGTCTCACTTATCATGCCAATGATGCGCACAATATTCATGCATGTCACGATGCTATGAATTATGAACCTCAACATACATATACCTCACCAAACAAACAAAATTCCTAAAGAATCACAACTCTATAAAAGTGACTAGTTCACTCTAAAAGGCGTATAGTTTCACTCTTTCCTTAGAGTTATTTTGTTCACTATTTATTGAGCGGATCTCACTCTGGCGAGTGAGATTTCACTCTTTTAGAGTGGTTTTTTCACTCTTTCGTTTAAGAGGAGTACATAAGCTTTACTACTTTAAAATGACACATGATTCTCCACCTCCAAAGAGTTTTCAAAGCATTGAGTTTCTTAATCAATTTTGATTCTTGCAAAATTAGTACAACCACAACACAACAACATGAGAGGCAAAAACCCCATAATTGTTGGTTTACATTTAATAACTAAGTTCACTTAAAATTGTTATGTGTTAGATTCCAAAGATACTACCTCAATCACATCTGTTTTGAATCATGGTCCTTTGCGATTACAACTACACGTGCACTTGTAATACATGATTGGATCCAAAGAACCCTACCTTATACATGTGATTTGATTCAGGTGTATTTGGGTGGGACAATATCATATTTGTAGCCACTGTGGAGTTACACTTTGTATACATGATTGGATTTAAAGAGCACTATATCTTCGGCAATAATTCACACAGTGAACTTGTCATTGTACTATCAATAAATAATTGCCCTGTGTGAGCACACACTCGTACACTGCTGATTTCAAAATGAAAATGAAACCTATTCAAAATTTACTTGGAATTTGTAATACTAGGACTTAAAATTTATTGAAGGCATTATAGTAAGTTTTTTCACAAGCAGAATATTATAAGCTATCAAATTATCAATGTTATATTCTTTCTTAAAAAGATAGAATATAAAAAAGACGCATATGTCAATTAAAACTTTCTGACCTTATGAGTACCGGGTAGTACAAAATCAATAATACGTCACGATGTTTAAACATGGCCTATTCATAGCCTTTTACACTAACACTAGGAAGCAAATACACGACCCATGGCTGTTACTGGGAGCACACAGGGTGATAAAATCAAACTCGCATTTATTCACAAACGGAAGGATATGTATGTCTAAGAAGACGGGCCAAACAGGAGGAGGACGGCATATTTATTTTTTATGAATAGTACTATTATGTAGTACAACTATTCAACATGCAGAAAAAGGCAAGTGGTTTCAATAAAAGTCAACACCGTTTTCATAAATTTGATTTCCAAATAGGCTTTCTATCATGCTTGAAGCGAAGTACAAGTTCATGATATGTAAACGGGGAGTGTCTGCTTTAAAGTTGTGATGGCTAGCTAGCAGTACACACAAGATGATTTTTTTTTAATTCTTTACTTCTGGCCGGACAAAGTATAACAAGGTGATATATTTGTATGTACTGCGTCTACGTGCAACACGATGGCGCGCCATTTTGGCAGGAAAGCGGCATACGTTTAACATGTACAAGAAATTATGAGCCAGAGTATACCTCAAACACATCTGCTATGAAATGGTTGTTTTATTGCATTGATGCATTTGAGTGCAGCCAAAAAAATATGCATATGATGATGAGATGGACTTTTTGTAGCAATAACATCACCAGTTAAGTACATCATGATTCCTTGTGTGTTGATGACCCACCAATCAGTCCATCTGAAAATTACACTGTTTTTTACTATCAGATGTCAATGTCAGGTCACATCAGTATTTCTGGCTTGGGGAGAAGGTTGGAGGATGGTTTTTCTATGGCCTAGTTTGAACCTAGTTTGAAGGGTGTTCTGCAAATCAGAATTTTGGTCCAAACTTGAGAAATGTGGGGAGCTTCTGAAAAGTTTCATAGAGGAGGGCATTGCTGTAATCCAGTCAGGACAAAATGAGTACACAAATGAATTGATACCTAGCATTGTGATCAAGGTAATGTCGTGTCCTTATCTTGCAAAGTTGGTATTGGCGAAGAGACAATAGAACTAACTTGTTTAGATAATAGTCAGTTTGTGTCGAATAAGACACCAAGGTTTTGGAATATGAATGGCGTGATCATACCATCATCTATACAAAGCTGTAGTGGAGGGAGGTTCCGGGGAAGCTGTGCTAAACTCTAGCTCTGAAAAATTTCCTTTTGTTATTGTTCATCTAGTTTGTTTGATTCACCATCAGCTCTAAAGCTGTTAATGCCAGAGTTGTAGGCTTTCAAGGGCCTCCTGAGCAGCATGTGGATTCTTTAAATTTGATGAAAGAGGAATAAAGTCCCAAATAGTAACCTAAGGAATAATATTTAAACGAAATTAAAAAAAGAAAAATACTAAAATTATGATTATATATAAATATAATCAATATGGGTGATCCCTGTGGAACTCCACCTACCCAACATGGGGTAGAATCAAATATTTCCTTCATACAAAAACAACGTGTTGGTGGATGAAAAAAATTCTCAATCCCACTTCAAGATCTGGACTCAATTGGGGCCAAACTCAGAAAGTGAAATTGAAATATAAGCAAATTCAAAAAAAACAAAAAACAAAACAAACACCATAAGAACATGAGCTTGTATAACCTTTCATAACGTGAAAAAATCGCATGCTAAAGACAATAGCAAGCTGCCTTTATGGGCTAAGCTTGATTATGCATAAAGCTATCTCTCAAACCCCCCTCAGTTTCTAGTTAGCCATTGGGATCAGGTGCGAACTCCCGTCCTTAACCTTTGGGAAGCTCCAATCTTGTTCTTCTGTTTATGAACCATTTGGTATTCACAGAATTGCAGGGCAGTGCCAACAAATCAGAGTTCGAACTGTATAATATTGTTCAAAATTGTGTATAAATCTCAGAATTGGAAATTGTTTTCACCAGTTAAGACATTCAATTACTTATAGGACATAATGGTAGTTTCTTCGTTCATCAGAATGCTCCTAAATTCCTGTTCCTTAGGGAAGGCTTGTCACTGTATAGAGATAGGTTAGAAATGGATGTCATTAATGTTTAATGATACATACTCGGCAGCAAATCTGGAAATGGAATTCATGAATAATATGCAAACTTGTCAGTCAGGTATGAGGACAACACCAAAAAGATAGCCCGTAACTTACACAGAAGTCAGGGCTCTTTCTCTATTTAACATTAACCTTTCAGTTGTTAAAATACTATCTTGATTATTATTCAGAGAGAAAATTAAACCCTATCCCATTTCAGTGTTTGTTTCAAAGTGTAGATAGTTTTTTGATTTATCAAACATGTCATAGTTATATTTCAATGAAAGGGAAGAGATATTCATAAATGGCACTTACAACTTTTAAAAGCTCTCTCTCACTAGGATGTCTGGAGTGTTTCGATCTGGTTGCAAAGTTCCAGTTTTCTAGTGTAAATGTCAACAAGTCAACAAGTTAGGTTTAGCTTAAAAGTGAAGGATAAAACCTTAAAAGTGAAGGATAAGTCTGTAGAACTCTCATGATTTTCTTTTCCAACTGAAGAATTGACAGAAAAGGGAGGAAACACCAGTGTTCAAAGATATGGATCTCCATTCAGTTACGTGTTCTAGTATAAGTGTCCGTATGGACAGTAATGACTAAAGTACTGATTTTGTCCTTAGGTTGTTGCTTTTTTTGTCGTATTATTTGCAGGGAAGGTTAGGATATGTGTACTTGTTAAAGCCAAATTAAACAAGGGAGTATGTCCCCCATACATTTGCCCCAAAAAAATCTTTAAATAAGCAAAGCAGTATGTGAAAATGTGTTTGTATGTTTCCAACAGCTAGGTCTTGTATGTAAACAGCTTCTTGTTTGTTTCCTTCAAACAGACTTTCAAACGCTTCCAAACCCTACTAAATTGTGTTTTTTGGTCCTCTTTATATTTTGGGCAATTTGTAATTTTTTTTGACAAACAATTTTTTTTCTAACAAATAGAATAAAAATGCTAAAACAGGGCTCATCACATTGCAAAATGTGAGTATGAGTTTGCGAGTCAAACTTTTTAGGGTTTAAAGATTTGTTTATTGTTGTTTCACTTTTCAAGAGAACCAATAAAAATGACACACTTACCTAATGGAAAACAAGAAATGAGAGGTATGACATCATGTAATGATCAAAGAGCCCCTCCCTTTTACAATTGACATTTTACCGAAAATGATGCCCACGTCTGGATCATATCAGTTTTTAGTGTAATTTGTTGGATAGTCATAGGTAATTGCAGATGTGTCAAGTTTCATCCAGAAGTGCCATTAAGGTCTGGGTGGATTGAAACTAGAGCCCTGTATATGGATTGTAGCATTAACACTCGCATGTTGAGCCTGGGCAGGGCACAGAAATGTGTGCAATTAGATTAGCTGTATAACATCAGGGACTATGATCTATAAAGTGAGCAATCATTTTTGATTGGATTAGAGTATTTCTGGCATGTAACCCGGTAAAAAGTATTGCCGTTTGATTGTCAATGCCCCGTAGCGAAGCGACAATCTGTGCAGGTGGACTTTTCTGCTATGAAAAGTGCAGGTGAGCAGGCCAACACGGTTTCGGTTCGCTTTTGATCGGCAAAATGATATTTGAGTCCCGAGAAAATATCATGTGCAAGTTTCAACTGGATATCTGGGACATGATTGTGACCAAGTTGATTGCCAAGTACCTGTTATGTCTGGGTCAATTGATTGCACGAGGGTGCTGTAATGAATTTCCGTGAAAAAAGACGGGCAAGTTGTACCAGGCTACTTGGTAGTCTTTGCACGGGTTGATTATTCTATATCATGTAATTCCTTTTTGGGGCACTAGAGACTTAGATAAGTACATTATTTGGAGGTATATGAGATTTAATGCAAATTTCAAACAAACGCTGATGATATGTTTGCTTTCTTCAAATGTTGATGTCTAAGATCAGTGTTCAATTAGTTTAGACCCTTGTACTTGTATTAAATCCTAACATGTTAGTTCTCTTACAGGCATGTTCAATCCATTTGGCTTTCTTTATGGTCCACATGTGGAGTGAAAAACTAGGCGTGGCTTATTCAAGTGTTTATAGGATCTAAACATGTTTATAACGTTGAAGGGCTAAAGGTATTTATTTTGATAGGTAGGACTAAGCAACTCACGTTTGTCGCACGTGGTGAGATTTGAACAGGACTCATGCTCTGGCGCTAGGTTGTGGCACCCGTTCCAGAGCGGACTATCATTTTATTGGGTGCTGACCACAATAGCAGTAGCAATTATTCCATTAAACTGTTATCAAGATTATTTTTTTTTTTTTTTTTTTTTTATAATTGAAATCTGCACACCAATCCTCGCTGTCCTTGTGGTTAGGTAGTTGCACTTCATGATACAGTGTCTCGGGTTTGAATGTTTATAATTTTTTCAGGTAGAGGGAAAAATGCTAAGTCAAAAAAAGATAAGAAAAATAATAGCTGCCTTGAGTTAGTGCGGGAGACCTGCTCCGGAGCTGGGTGGGGAAAAAAACTACAGCTTGCGTTTGGTCACATGGATCTGTGGATATATTTTCAAATGTAAAATGACAAATGGAATAGTATCACATTTCTATTGTTAAACCTTCTTAAATTGTATTCAACAGGTTTTTTTTATGAGTATATATAGGAAAACACTTAGATTGGAATGTGTCAAGTGTAAAAAGTACTAGTAAAATGAACACTCATTAAGTATTTGTTTTTTAAACAATGGAGACCAGCAAATGAAAATTAGTACCATGCAGCTTATATAGTGTAAAAATCAAATAAAACACGTTGGTGAAAACCACAAAATGGTTTAAGCTGAGCCTAGAGTCATACCAATATGTTTATATAATCTCAGTTCAATACTACAATATTGTTCTAGTTTGCGGGTGTGAATGCTAAGCTGCGGGTAAATATGAACTGAGAGTTTATATGTGAAGTGCTTGAAAAGAATAGATAACTAGAGAGTGTCTATTGGCATGGATTTCTGTTTACATTAATTATTCAATGGGCCTCTTCCATTATAAACCCATACTCCCCCAGGAATTGGGCGCATGGTTCAAATGGAGTACAGTAAGGCTGTTCTTTCCAAAGTGTATACTCCCAACTTGAGTCTTTCCCAGAGGGCTGTGTGGATAGACCCTTCCTATGCTTGGCCAAAGTCGGCCATGAAATAAAAGATGGTGCCATAAACTTCCACATTTTCACTATCATAACGGCTAGGTCAGAGGTCAAGTTGACACTGAAATGCGACTTGGTGTTTACTCGACAACTGGAATATGTGTGTCACATTCTTTCGGAGAGTAAAATTGCTGTGTAGTTCAATAGAATAAGACGGTTGCCATGTCAACTGGCTCCCACATAACTGGTAGAAGCCACTGATCACATTGATCACAACACCAACCTATGGCATATAATAATTCAGAAAGATGTGTGAGCAAGGCTTGAACCAGTAACCAATGGCTTACTAACATGACTTACATCAGCAAACTTGCTAATGCGGATCAATGCAGGAATTGACAATGCGTAAAATATGGTATAGTATATTGCTGTATCAGAATGGGTTTGAACATCACCACCAGATTGTAATATTATTGCAATTCTAATGCAAGAAAAACCTGTAAATAGTTAACACAAAAGAATTGGTCTTGATTTGTTCATGAAAACAAATAGCTTACATAGGGGAAATTTCCCACATACTCATAAATAACGCAGTTTGCTTAGAACAGATTATTGTTCTTGAAACTTTGATCTTTTGATAACACTGAGTCTTGTTTTCAGTATTAACTTGTCTATAACCTAACATAGACAGTTTGCAAAATGGTAATTTTAAAGCTCCATAATTTTACAGCCACATTTTGCAAATCATATAGGAATGATATATTACAGGTGGACTGATTCATTCAAACCTATCTTCCATTGTGGTTAAAATTGACCTCTCTTTTTATACAGTGGGCCTGCATTACAGTTCAAAACTGCACATGGCCATGGTAATAAAATCCCCCTGTAAGGGTTGCCAATAATCTCCCTCAATGTGAATCAATTGAAACTTACAGAAATATATGAGAGACAAATGAAGAAGAAGCACACAGTCTTGAAAAGGATGAACCTCCCAATTGAAAGCATATACAAATTGATTTTTTCTACTCACTGCAGTAATAATGGATGGTCTTTGAAATCTCTTTCAAATCATGTTGGATTATAGCACAGGATGGGATGATGCAATTTCAAGGAATAATTCCTACAGGTCATCTAGGATTTCAGGATTTCATTCATTTCTTGGGATTTGGCATGAGTACAGATGGGGAGGAAAAACAGTTACGTAAGCGTAAAACCCGTTTTGCATCACAAATGCAAACCAGCTTTCATTTGTCCTTGTCAGCTTGTGGGCTTATTGACACATAAAACATCTTTTTTGGTGAACACTTCCAGAAGTGTTATTTAATGTTTGCAATTTTGTTAAGTCTCCCATTGATTTGATTGGAAGGAGATTTCCAATGCATGCAGCATCTGGATAATCCTTAACAGATGCTACTGACCCACAGGACCATGATAAATTTGTAAAAGGTTAGTTATTCTAGAGCACATAATGTTGATAAGAAGGGGGATAGACTTATCCACTTTCTGTGAGGGGGTTTGACATATTCAGCAGCTGTCAATTCTTTGAATGTAATCTTAGAAATGCATTACTATCATATTCAAAGTGAAGTGGTGTGAGCTGGACGTAGGGATGTTTATGGAATCACCCAATCATCAAAAAAAGGAATTTGCAGCATCGTTATTGCAATAATAACTATCCCGTCCATTTCAAAATGGCAAACTGATATGACAGTACAACCTTACGTAAAATATATCATTCCCTTCAATCACCTGATCACCAGCACCACCTCTAGCGATACTGTATTTGTGAAGACTCAATACAGAAAGATTATTTTTCTACAATCATACATGTTATTTTAAATATCTATAAACTGAAAACTTATGTAATCTTTGCAACCATTGCAATGTTGTGTCAGTTTGTCTTTAGTCTGCTTTTTTCTGCTTTTTTTTTTATTGACTTGTGTCTCCCTCTAGTGACGTCTTGTAGGGCTGCTCAACATGGTCTATCCCGAATAATACATTTCTTAAACACAATAATGAGCCTGGGCACAAGTGATCTGAATTTTATAAATATAACAGGTTTAATTTGATCTGTAATTGGTTCAAGTGATATTTGTGACCCCTGTCCAACAACCATACAATCTGTACCAATGTTATAACTTCCCAAAATAAACCCCCAATCCAAACTTTATCATATTATTTAAGATAGTATCTTATTGTTTTGTAAACAAGAACTGTCTGCTAATCTATTATTTATTAATTTTACAGAGTTTTTTGTTTCCTTGAAGTTCCACACATTGATGTATATGGCTCACACACGCAACGACGTCAAAATGGCAGCAGGCATGCAAAGTCACGCTTTCAAATCCTCAGGTAATAGTCCATTGGAATCTTCTCAGTCCTGAAATGTTAACTTTTGTCCCAGCAGTTCCTATATGTAAGAGATGAAGAAAGAGATGAATAGGGAAGCGCAGGACTAAGTTAAAGAGATGATAAGTAAGAGATGGAAGAAAGTGTAAGGATGAAATAAGTAAGAGATGAATAAGAGATGAATAAGAGATGAATAAGTAAGAGAGAATAAGAGATGAATATAGTGTAAGAGATGGAATAGTAAGAGATGAATAAGCAAGAGAAGGAATAAGAGAGAAGTAAGAGATGAATGAGTAAGAGATGCATAAAGAGATAAGGAAGAGATTGAATGAGTAAGAGATGAATAGTAAGAGATGAAGAAGTAGAGATGAATAAGAGATAAGTAAGAGATGAATGAGTAAGAGATGAATAAGTAAGAGATGAATATGAAGAGATGAATAAGTAAGAGATGAATAGAGAGAAGTAAGAGATGCAGAGTAAGAGATGAATAAGTAAGAGTGAATAAGTAAGGATATAAGTAAGAGATGAATAAGTAAGAGATGAATAAGAGATAAGTAAGAGATGAATGAGTAAGAGAGATGAATACGTAAGAGATGAATAAGTAGAGATGAATAAGAGATAAGTAAGAGATGAATGAGTAAGAGATGAATAAGTAGAGATGAATAAGTAAGAGATGAATAAGTAAGAGATGAATAAGAGATAGAAGAGATAATGAGTAAGAGATGACTAAGTAAGAGATGCAGAGTAAGAGATGCATAAGTAAGAGATGAAAAGGAAGAGATGAATAAGAGATAATAAGCGAGAGTGAATAAGAGAGGAATAGTAAAGATGAATAAGAGAGATAATAAGTTAAGAGATGAATAGAGATAAGGTAAGAGATGAATGAGTAAGAGATGAATAAGTAAGAGATGAATAAGTAATGAGCTGAATAAGTAAGAGATGATAAGAGAAAGTAAGAGATGAATGAGTAAGAGATGAAGTAAGTAAGAGATGAATAAGTAAGAAATGAAAAGTACGAGATGAATAGGATAAGTAAGAGATGAAGGAGTAAGAGATGAATAAGGAAGAGATGAATAAGTAAGAGATGCATAAGTAAGAGATGAATAAGTAAGAGATGAATAAGAGATAAGTAAGAGATGAAGAGAAGAGATGAATAAGGAAGAGATGAATAAGTAAGAGAATAGAGATAAGTAAGAGATGAATGAGTAAGAGATGAAAAGTAAGGATGAATAAGTAAGAGATGAATAAGTAAGAGAGACAAGAGATAAGTAAGAGATGAATGAGTAAGAGATGAAGTAAGTAAGAGATGAATAGTAAGCGATGAATAGTAAGAGATGAATAAGAGATAAGTAAGAGAGAATGAGTAAGAGATGAATAAGAAGAGAGAATAAGAAGAGTGAAAAGTAAGAGATGAATACGAGATAAGTAAGAGATGACTGAGTAAGAGATGACGAAGTAAGAGATGAATAAGTAAGAGATGAATAAGTAAGAGTGCATAAGTAGATAAGTAAGAGATGACTTGAGTAGAGATGAATAAGTAAGAGATGAATAAGTAAGAGATGGAATAAGTAAGACTGAATAAGTAAGAATGATAAGGATAATCAGAGATGAATGAGTAAGAGATGATAAGTAAGTGATGAAAGCGTAAGAGATGATAAGAGATAAGTAAGAGATGAATGAGTAAGAGATGAATAAGTAAGAGATGAATAAGTAAGAGATGAATAAGTAAGAGATGAATAAGAGATAAGTAAGATATGAATGAGTAAGAGATGAATAAGTAAGAGATGACTAAGAAGAGATGAATAAGTACGAGATGAATAAGAGATAAGTAAGAGATGAATGAGTAAGAGATGAATAGTAAGAGATGAATAAGTAAGAGATGAATAAGTAAGAGATGAATAAGAGATAAGTAAGAGATGAATGAGTAAGAGATGAATAATAAGAGATGAATAAGTAAGAGATGAAGAGAGATACGTAAGGTGAATGAGTAAGAGAGAATAAGTAAGAGAGAATAAGTAAGAGATGAATAAGTAAGATAAGTAAGAGAGAATGATAGAGATGCATAAGTAAGAGATGAATAAGTAAGAGATGACTAAGTAAGAGATGAATAAGTAAGCGTGAATAGAGCTAAGTAGAGAGGAAGAGTTAGAGCTGAATAAGTAAGAGATGAATAAGAGATGAATAATGATAAGTAAGAGATGAATGAGTAAGAGATGACTAAGAAGAGGAAGAGTAAGAGATGAATACGGAAGAGATGAATAAGTAAGAGATGAATGAGTAAGAGATGAATGAGTAAGAGATGATGAGTAAGAGATGAATGAGTAAGAGATGAATAAGTAAGCGATGAAATGAGTAGAGATGACTGAGGAAGAGATGAGAGTAAGAGATGAATGAGTAAGAGATGAATAAGAGATGATAAGTAAGAGATGAC
>JAMKCH010060007.1:0-17491 GCA_023653785.1 Ophioderma brevispina | reverse complement strand
TTACGACGAATTGAAACCAAGGCGATACCATTATTTTAAGTGGAAGAACGAGGCCGAACATACCTTTATTCTCATTCTTAAACAGCTTTATAATTTAAGGTCATCTTTAACCCAATTTCGCGATACTTTACGGCTTAAATACAACAAGAAAGGACTGCCATCACCCAGTGACAACAATCGAGCAACCCGCTGAATGCAACGATCATACGCAATGAGACGCAACGTTGGCAGGCGCGCGCGAACGTAGAAAAACGCGGTATGACGCGAGCGCTTCAACCTAAAAATAACTTCAATACGCAGCGCGTACTACCTGGGTTCAATGAATCGAATTGAACCCGAGCATCAGCCAATGAAATTGCTTACATTTTCACAGCTGCTTAAGAATTCCCTTTAATAGGGAGGTATAATGCCTCCATCCCCATAGAGTCCTATAGGGAATTTTGTACCCCTTCCATTATAACAAGAAGATGATGCCGAAATTGCAAAAGCATTTCATATTTGGAATCAGTATCATTAAACCTTTTAAAAAAATTACAAAGAAATCTGGATATTACAAACGTTAACCTTTCTTGACTTTACCCTATTTTCCCAAATATCTTGGAAAGGAAGCACCACACGCGTGTGACCCAATTGACATTTTTACTCCTGGTTACCTAAGGAATAATTTGAGCTATATTACATTAGATTTAGAGCAGTTCAAACATTTGACCCCCATAGTAACTTTACCCCTCTCCTGGGGCCACACGCAGCAGCGGGTCTCCGGCAGACTTTCAAATTTGCGAAAGTTATATTTTTCTCTGAATTTTCGCGTGTTCAGATATTGGTACCTCGTTCGTTTGATGTTCTATTTGTTTTGTTTTTGTTTTTGTTGAGTTCTAGTGGGCGAACCATACAGGCTTATCTACTTCGATCTGAGAGGTAATATTAAATATTTCTGTTATTAAGTAAACCTTTAAGTAATTTAAAGGTGCGTGTTCCGATCGTCCCCCTCCCCATTTTACCCGGAATTAATATCAGATGAAAGGCCGTATTTTCCTCATTGTCGTCCTAAAGTTTTCATTCCGCCGTTTTAATGGTTAACCCGTATAGCACAGTATTGAATATGGCTTTGCAATATGCATTTTTGCTTCTACCATCAAAACCGCAAGTTTGTTTCCCACGGTACTTGATGGGGTATAATGTGCAAGTTCCAGGCTCTCGAATCAAGTAGAGAACACAATAGACATAAATCGGAACAAGCACTTAAGTAAATCTTTGAGTAATTACCGACCACAATATTGAAGAGAAAGGAAGAGCGCATCGCATGTTGCAACACATAAACAGTAATTACAAACACAGAATCCGAACACAAGCAGATATAAGGAAAATTCGAGGGCACATCTGCCTGGGCCAGGATTCGAACCGGGGACCTCTGGCATACAAGACTAGTGCTCTAATCAACTGAGCTACCCGATAAACAGGCCTGCAACTGAGTACTTATTGGCGAGCGGTCCCGGTGTAGAAGTAATTACACGGCTACAACGGTAAGGAATAGGGCACTCAATTCAGTTGACTCTTCACGCAACATTAGTTTCATGCTTTATTCCGTTATCGTCTATGGAGCCCGGACTATGGCTCCCGCCGGACTACAATACACACAAACACACCAGTGCACGAGATTTATATAGATGCTTACTAGCAAGCCTAATATCATCAGATTAACGAGGCTCGCACAATACGCTGGAACATATAGAGAGTTTGGGGTCCCAGTCGATATTCTTGGCCACAGGAAAAATTACGCATTACCCATGATACTTAGCGGACTCGGTTCCCAAGTGAACTATTATAGTAGATTTCAAAATAAGTGAGACCTCATTAAAAGTTTTAGGTCTGTCCATTCACCGTGAGAGGTAAGAGGAATTATTTTAACGGCCACGGGTAAAAAAGTTTATGATATTCATACAATATATAGTAATGTAGCTTTTAAATAATGTTGACCTAAAATACATTATTTCACATCTGAGATAGATGGATGTTTCAATTCAAGAAAACACCAGCATTTATTTTATTAAACGTTGTTATTTGATCACCTTTGACACTGCAAAATACCATTCGTTATCACAGCATGGAGAAATAATGTATTCTTATATCGATGCACACATAACACAACTAAGTTTTTATTTGGTCATCAAAAAGGACCAACCTTGTATTAAGAGATTAGCGCAAAACGGATTTGATGTCCTGGCCAACAATAGCATGGGATATGCGTCCTTCAATCATTAACAGACATTTGTATAACTGAATACATCAGTTTCCAGTGAGCCGATTCTGTACAGGAACTTTGTACCATGGTCACAATATGTTTTGTAATGGCAACAAAGGCCTAGTCTCTGCATGGCCGGGGATTGAACCCATATCAATATCATACCCGTCCGATTATGCACGGAGTCTCACGTAATTTGAAATCTACTATAACATGCTCACACAATCATTGCACTTCAAAGCGCACAAACCAAAGTAGCCTACAACCACGTGGGCATACAACAAAACAACAACAGTACACACACAACGGCAATACTGAGAGCACGCGTGGCGTAACGGATAAGTGGGACTCATGATCCTAAGACCATTGTAAGTCGTGAATTCGAGTCCCGTTGTAGTCAACGTGTTTGTGTAATTGTAAATATGCACAAAAGCCAACGCCCTATATGGTACACTGCACTACACATGTACTGAAGACGCAGCAAACACAACCGAGACTTGTAATAAAAGTAATAACATACATAAACATATAACGTGCCCAAAACAAATGTCACGTATGACCAAATATTGAGATGATAAATACCTGAATCGCACTAGACAAAAAAAAAATGTTTGAAATTTGCTTCAAACACTGTTTATTGGTCGCGTCATTTTTGAGGAGTGACTAAGGTTTACAAGGTTGGTTTAATATTCAAATCACTAGAGTGTCGAGTATCATACACATGCAAATCGAGACTGATAATAATAATAATAAAAATATTAAATACTAGTAACTCATCATGTATTAGATCATGGTGGTATGTGTTACGATGTCTAGTGGGCGTCAAAGGTCAGAAATACCCTTTAAACACAAACAAATGAGCCTTGTGCACAAGTGATCTGAATTTTATAACATAACACATATTTAATGATTTCAATCAGATTGGTTCAAGAATTTGATATGTCCAAAACAAAATTACATACAATAAAATTACACACAATTTAAGATTATGATACTTATTAGAGTCCACTAATGTCTAGAGTCCTCACTTCAAAATGACAGCGTACAAGTTCACATAAATCCATGGTATTTGCTTTTGTCCAGCAGTTCAAGGCGACGGGGTTTTTCCTCGACGCTAATATTCTGCGATACAATCCAGGTATTCTACTACCATCAGTCTGCCGCTAATGTCCTCATTTAGGACCACAAACTGGAATCCCTTTTTGATTCAAAAACTGAAGCTCTTTTGGCTTAAAAGACGACAGCAGACAGTTCAGCTATCAAGCTCCGGTGACATCAAATATATTATAAATCCTGGCACTATGTACTACACCAATCTACCATTATTGGAGATCGAAACTAGCTAGCTATAACTATACTAGCTCCTGACTAGAGGCAGTAGTAGTATCATGTAGACTGTTACGCAGCTTCTTGATCTTCTTGTAAAAAAATTCTGCAAAACTGTCAGCAAGATCTTTTGGATATTCATGGGTAGGTAGCGGTTGTTCCACTCTGGGAGATATTACATTATTGACTACACGGAAAAAGGTCCCGTTGAGCACATGTAGTAATCTGGTTGTTATGATACTCTGTCTTGGCTTTAGAAAGAAGAGAGTTGTATTTAGAACACTGATCTTTGTAAGCCTCTTTGCATACAGTGAACCCAGTCTGTGAAACTCTGCGCTCCAGCCGACGTCGTTCCTTCTTCTCAGCACGAAGAGCATCAGAATGCCAAGGTGCATGAGGACGAAGAACTACAGATCGTTTGACGAGTGGCGCATGTTCATCAAGGGTCTTAGATAAGATATTATTATATTCATTAACTCAATAATCACAGTCAGCATCTGAAGGCAAACGAAGACGTGAAGGTCGTATATCAGAGCGGAAGATGTCTCTTTTGACGTTGCGAATTTTCCGAGTCTGCATGGTTTTAATGCTTGGTTCAGGTTGGTTGATTTTGATGAAGCACTTGACAGCATAGTGGTCAGACGGCAAGTGACTATGGGTTGAAACATGGCTCACAAAATTGTCTTGTTTCCAAGTTATTAGTAGACCCGGAGTGTGGTTCCCGATGTGAGTTGGGCCAACAACTAGTTGTTTCAAGTCATGCAGATCTAGAATATTGAGGAAGGATTGAGCCTCGCGGTCATTAGCAACGTCAACATGTACATTAAAGTCTCCAGTTAGGAGCAGATGGCTACTACAAACTGTCAAAGTAGCAAGAAGAGAGGAGAATTCATCTAGAAACATTGATGAGGTGAATTTATTTTTCTTATCAGACTTGAGTTTGTAGATAATAATAAGTTGGAAGGAGGTAGAGGATGATGATATTGTGACATTCATATATTCCATGGAGTTAAACTCGCAGGTCTCGTTTATCCTTACATGGAGACCATCCCTAACGAGAATGATGCCCTCGCAAGTTTTGGTGCTATTCATGTCGCTGGTTTTAAAGATGTTCATCATTTTCTATTCCGCGAGGCCTCTCACGCTTTTTCGCAACATCTGTCGAAGAATTGGAACAAGAAAGGCCACACGAGCAGGAGGAAAACTTGAAAGCTGTTCGGAGAGCTCTTCTGTAGTCGGAATTTGAGACGCCGTATATCAGAGGATTAGCAGCATTGAGCATACACTGGTACAATTGCAATCCAGAGTATCATACTTTTTATCAATTGCGATATTTTTAGTTTGCTGAACTGTTCAACAAGTACAATTACATAAAACACTTGCATAGGTGCCAAACAAATAAAAAAAGACTACTGCGTTGATAATAATCATCATTTGGGCTCACGATTTTTCGGTCACCGGCATTTTTCTTTCTTTCCGGACTCCTGTTGTTTAATTTTCGCAAGATAGCAATGTACATCGTACAGTTTCCTACAAATGCGAGACAAAAACAGAATAACAGAAATCGTAATATTGGTGACTTTGCCAAGGTGTTCCACGGGCATATCCTAAAATGCAATGGCTTTGGCATAGTGGGCCATACCAAACAGTTCTTCGTAAAAGACCCAATTAGTATAATGACAAATATAAACGCGACCATCCATGAAATCACCATTAGAATAGCGGTCCTTTTTCTACTGCTTTTCCGTCTATGAGTTAATGGCCTGCAAATGGAATTGTATCTCTCAAACGCTACCAGTGAGATGCTGAACACAGCAACATGTGAGAAAAGGTTTATGAGCAAGAGTGGTATAGCACAAACAAACCGATCCTATGGCACGCTCCACGTATCAAATCATGGCGAGTTTCATGCGCTGTATATCGAGTTTACCCCGCTATATGTCGAGTTTACAGCGCTGCCTATCCAGTTTGAACTCTATGTGCCGAGTTTCATAAATCATGTCCAGAATAAATCATGTCCAGAATAAATCATGCCGAGTTTTAAAAAACTGGACATGATATTTTTTCAACATGTGCAAACTGGACATGATTTTTTCTCAACATGAGCAAACTCGACATGATTTTTTTCTCAACATGAGAAAACTCGACATGATTTTTTTCTCAACATGAGCAAACTCGACATGATTTTTTTCTCAACATGAGCAAACTCGACATGATTTTTTTTACACATACACCAAAAAATCATGTCGAGTTTTCCTCATGTTGAGAAAAAATCATGTCGAGATTTTGAAACTGGACATGATTTATGTCAAACTCACCATATAGAGAGCAAAACTCGATGTATAGAGGGCAAACTGGACATATAGCGCTGTAAACTCGACATAAAACGCTGCACACTCGACATATGGCGAGGAAAACTCGATACACAGCGCGTGAAACTCGACATGCGCGGGAAAACTCGCCATGATTTGATACGTGGAGCGTAAAACTGGACATTATTTATGTCAAACTCACCATAAAGAGAGCACAACTCGATGTATAGAGGGCAAACTGGACAGATAGCGCTGTAAACTCGACATATAACGCTGCACACTCGACATATGGCGAGGAAAACTCGATACACACCGCGTGAAACTCGACATGCGCGGGAAAACGCGCCATGATTTGATACGTGGAGCGTGCCATACGATCCACAAACGGTGTTAGGTCGGGATAGTCTATGATAGGCAAATAAAAATATGTCGCCAAGTAACGTGTTGATCTCACGCCAAAAGAAAGCTGTCTGCAACAGCAAGGTTCACTAGATAGAAATTTGTTGTAGTTCGCATGTAGTTAATTATGCTTACGACGAAGAGAAACATTGAATTGAAGAGTATTCCAAATAGAGGTACACTAGGGTGCTAAGCCAGGATGAGTATTAACTCGCAAGATTGTGGACATTACTTCAGCTTCTCAATCAGTCAGGTTTTTGCGACTGTCATCAAGGGACATCATGGTCGCATGTGATGCTTTCTAAATTCGTTGAGGTATACTGAAAATGAACATTGCAAAAGTGATAAGCCCACGATCTACGGAGAAAATATTGAGGATTAAGTTTATGTGGTGTGTGTGTGGTGTGGACGAATACATTTGATATCGATATGCGTTAGTTCTCTTAATACATTGGAATAGAAATTCAACACCAAAGAGTTTGGTCTGATCGCTTAATAGCAGTCAAATCAAATTCTGCCGATGAATTGGTAAAGCCACCCATTGCGAACGGATACTCCCTATTCAATACATACTGCTTTTTTTTACCATTTTAATTTATTAAGTTATAGCATTTCTGCATTCTTAGGGGTTAGTCCCGTATTTTCTTGCATTTTAACCAGAGATTTTACCTATTTCACGACAGGCCTATTATACGAGTACGCCATCATCCACAGCATAAAACCCTTCTCGACATCCCTAAAAACAGTTACCACATTACAAGGAAAACCTAAGATTTTTTCCTATTTAAGCTCAAATTGTCTCTACACACCTTTTAAGCTTGATGTTTTTACCCGTACAGCATGAATAGTTGCCAAAGACTCCATCATCTCTCTATAAATCTGACGCATGCGCGAGTAATTGGATAAGCATTTTGCTACAGCGGTTATCGATGTGCTACGCTATTTGAGCAAAAGCCCATGACACAGCTGGAAGGTTTGTTTCTGGGTGGCGGTGAGGAAAACAGACGGTGATATGAGGTTCTTTGGTCCGAAATTAATTTCACATTTGAAAAAAGTTATAATGTCCCCACACACACAGTGGCCGACTTGGGCATTTTTACATGGGAAATTTGCTGGCCGAAAGAGGTCTCAACACACCTGCAAACCTTTGGTTCGGTGGAACTCGCATACCATGTAAGCCCTTTGCTGGGGTGTGATCTGAGGTATGATGACGACGAGAGTTAAAGGGGGCATGACATCTTTTAGAACCAGTCTTATTTATTTATTTTTTTTTTTTTTGGACATTCTTTACATTGTATATAGAAGCAAAATAGACCAAAATTTAACTTTATCAGCACTTCAACATTTTTAATTGAGCCATTATAAGGGGCACTTCAGAAAACGGGGCAGAGCTTCATACAGGGGAAGGCCTTATGCGTGACGTCATCCTGTTTACTCCAGTCCAGGGCACTTCCGGTTGCCAGCACTGCATAGGCGGTGATAGGTGCAGAAGCTGACTCCCGCGGTATTTACCCGGTATTTACAAATCTGTTACAAGGTTGTCTTTTCGTACATTTTCTACAATGGAAATGGATATGAGGAATTTGAAATGGAGATGGCAGTATGAGCCGGTTTGAAGGGCTTTTGTAGTGTGGAAGCCCAGAGCGGAGTTCTGATGAAGACGTGGGGATAGATTTTGGGAAGGGAGAACCACGAGGTACAGGCCGGCCGAATGGACCGAAGCTCATGATATTATGTTTGAGCCTCCAGCAAGAAAAAGAGTAGCAAATAATGCAAGGAAAATAACCATGGACCGTTTTGCCGGACGCCGAGAACGTTTGAATTGGTAATTAAAATCGTTGTTAAATTTTTAGTACAAAATCAGAGAAATTTAGACAAAATAGCACCGAGAATTTTCGTGGTAGAATTTGCAAATCTGCGACTGAGGGTCGCGTATTTTAGTGAGGTGCCATGGCCATATTCACACGGGGTTTAGCTGTAGAATTGCCGGCCCGGATTGCAGTCAACCGAACTCGTATTGGGGATTTACCCCTGATTATGGTCAGTATTTGTTGCTAATTACTTTCACCCCCTTTAAAGAATATTTCTACACAGCATTTCATGGCCAAGATTCTTGTTAATAAATTGATTTGGTTGAAAAGCTTGACTTGTAATTCGTAGAAAGCGCTGACATGACGCTGTAACATGAAACCACGGGTATGAACCACCACACGACGTGCTTGCAAATGACACGCTGGTATGGACAACAGAGTGGGGATTTACCTGAATAAATGGTCAGTGTTTGTGCTAATACTTCATTTCAAGAATATTTCTGCACAGCATTTCATGGCCAAGATTCTGTCAATAAATGGTTGGTCGAAAAGATTGGAATTGTAATTTAACAACCCCTTCGGAATGAGAAAAAACACCGAGTTATGCCACGGTAGACCGGATTAAGACCACCCAAACCAAGATTACGTGAGGCTACGCACGGTGTATATCTGTTGTGCATAGAAAACGGCGTAAATCATGACATGCAGAGGGTACACGCGTAAACTGCCGTGGGGAGCACATGCGTCGTATTTTGAGGGTTAAAACCACAGCTCTAAATGTAAACAATACCTTGGTATGTATGTACAACAAAATCCTCTAAGTGCAAAAAAAGTCCGAGAGAAATTGAAGCATATTTAAATGTTCAAAATGAGACATAAAGGCTTAAAACTTAGTAAATGCTTATGGTTCCATGCCTGCGTATTGCGTGCTGCGAGCCTTCGCCCGTTTACAGCACATTCGCACTTGCTGTGATTAATTCACCATTACTCGCTTAATACAAGTCATAAAAAGTTCTAATCTCGCACAAATAACATTGAATATGTACTTATTATAGACTGGAATACCGATGAAATTAATTTGCCTCTCAATAAAAAATATTGTTGGGATTTCTTTTGAACAACTCATGACAACTGTTCAAACATACGTGTTGTCACATGCTTCTGGTGCCCTAGTGGCAACACAGACAAACAGGTTGACGTCACCCGGGAGTTGCATGATGTTTTACTTTTTTGGAAACGTTTTTTAAAGCGTAGGCTGGGTGGGTGATTATCATGCTAATAATAAAAAAATTATCGCGGAGATCATTGTAAAACTGTTTCATTAAATAAAGAAGCACATTTTAAGCTTCATGTTGATCCAAATTCGTTAATTTGTACCAAAAAAGTCCTGCCCCCTTTAAGTCTGTGAAGAGTATCTTGAATAGTACCTATTGTGTGCCTATATCGGTAAACCTGTTTTTTTTCATACGCTACGCTATACGCTATTGTCGTATTTCCAAATTGGTAATCAAACGTTCTCCTATAATTGATTACACCTATGACTTGGCGGTTTGGTTAATTTATACACGTGTGTCCCAAAAAACGCAACAATTGGTGGCATGCGCCATAAGTTTTGAAACAAAAGACGTGACACTATTCTTTGTTGGTAAGGTAAGATGGGACTATTAGCTAATTTCATGAAAAGTTCCTAAGATAGATTCAACAGTTATTAAGATTGAACCCAACAATCAAGTAAACCGCCGAAACCCATTGTACAAAAATGAGGAGCTGGTGAACCACAAGACTGGCAATGAAGAACCAGAATGGAAAATACAATATTGTTGCAATCAACTAAATTACTTGCCAAGATTTCTTGCAGAACAATCGACTGGGTCAAAGACTGCATTTACATAATGATTATTTAACTGATAATAATAAAACATTAAAAAAAAAAAAAAAAAAAAAAAAAAAAAAAAAAAAAAAAAACTATGGCTACCTCATAGACCAACTCCACATTACATAAATTGATAAATTACGTTGGGCATGCAACTTGCTTGTTACTGAATAATGTTAGCATTCTCAACTTGATGAAAGTAAAACATGTTTTCAACCACAAAACTCAATAACGAATATACAATACAATACAATAATAGATTTATACCGCGCACATATCCACCATGCAGGGCACTCTGGCGCAACAAAAAAACAAAAATTAAATCAAACAGAATAATACCTATATGAAAAGAAAATATATTGCATACCTGTATTGGCAAACCTGCATTGAAAAATACATGTATTTGCCCCAGCATGCAATGCATGGAAAAAGCTGGAACCAAATTAACATTTGTTTTTCATATGATATGATAACTATTGGTCATAAGTAAACATAATAATTATACATATTACACTTCATCAACTGCTTTTGCCATGAGATAAGTTTTTAAGAGTTCTTAAATTACAGTCACCTTTTAGCAGGTGGAGTTCAATTGGCGTTCATTCCAGAGGCGTGGAGCAGCAATTGGAACAATTGATCTGTCACCCATGAGCGATTTGATTGTCAATTCAGAAGAAGATGCTTTTTTCCAGAGCGAAGTGACCGAGAGGGTGAATAATTGGACAAAAGTTCAGAAATATAAGTAGGAGCAACATTATTAATTGAATTTTACACATTACAACATAATCTTGAACACAAGTCTGTAAGTTACTGGCAACCAGTGCAGGTCTTTTAAAATTGGCGTAACAAGACTTTCTAGACAAGGTAAGAATGCGAGCAGCGGTGTTTTGGATTTTCTGAAGACGGTAAAGTTGATTTGCCGGGAGACCATATAAAAGACGTTCCCGTTATCCAGGCGAGATGTAATGAATGAATGGATGATCTGTTCCGTGGCAATGTACTAATGAACTGCGATACGACTAATATTTCTGATGTGGGCATTGCAGAGAACTAACCGATTTGAGATGTGAGGTGTTCATGTCAGCAAAAAAAAAAAAACAATCACAATAACCCCAAGATTGCGCTTTGGAAGCAGAGTGATTAGATCGGCGTTTGTACAAAAGGAATGTTGACTTTGTTAATTGTTGTGAGAGCCGAATAGAGAAATTCTGTTTTCTCATCATTCAATTTCAGGAATTTGTCTTTCATCCACTTCGCGAATTTATAATTTATACATTGTTCAAGTAACGAATACAAGATCTGCTTGTTCTTGACAGAGTTAAAAGAAAAATAAGGCTGAGTATCTCAGCAATATGTATAATTTAAATTGTATTTAAGAATGATGTCATGAATTGGGTAGGTGTACACTGTAAACCACTGAGGGCCAAGCACAGAGCCGTGAAGGACAACTTAAGTATCTGAGGTACTGAATGTCTTGAAGTACATTTCCAATGCGAACATGTTGTGGTCTTTGAGACAATTGATGTACACCAAGCAGGGCTTGGCGTGAATACCAAGATGAGTATGAAGTCGAGAGAGAAGGATGCTGTGATCTACCGTGTCAAACGCAGCACTAATCTAAAGAATTAGGCTTAATTGTGCCATTATCAGAGCGGCCAAATGTCCTTGTTTACACGTAGTAGGGCTGTCTCAGTTCCATGAACTTGTTTATACGCAATTGATAAGGATCGATAATTTGAAAGTTTGATGTGTTCAGTGATCCTGGCAGACACTATTCGCTCATCGCTTCCATAAATTTCAAGTTGAAACGGGTCTGTAGTTGTTTTGAGTACTTCTTTATCCAGTTGGCTTTTTTAAGAGTGGACGCGACAAAGCCGATTTTTTTTGACTGTTTTTTTTTTTTTTTTTTAGGGGGGTGGTTTTTTTTTGGGGGGGTTTGTGGGTAAACTCCAGATCCAAGAGATTTATTTACATCGTTTGTGATGTGTGGCAGAAAAACATCTATATTTCCTTAATCATTGAAGTTGGTATAGGATAGCTCACATGATTTTGAAGGCGAGTTCATGATTACTTTTCTGACCACTTGAGATTTGTAAAAAACCTTTCCCTGTGAATATTCCCCCGTTTATAAGCCTAATATTGAGCACCATGACCTTTACAGTTTGACTCAAACGCAACATTATTCTGTACTGGTTTAAACTTTAAACTACAATCTGCTGTTTAGTGTAGATTTTTGAAACCGAAAAAGTCATCGCGTGAGACGACGGGGTATTCCGGCAATAAATTATACTTGAGGGGAAAAAAAAAAAAAAAAAAAAAAAAAAAAAAAAAAAAAAAAAAAAAAAAAAAAAAAAAAAAAACAAAAAAAAAAAAAAAAAAAAACAGTGATTGGGGTCCGGCCCACCTTAGCATGGACGTGGAACGGTATTTTGAGGTATGACTTCCTATTTCGGCATGTCACCTCAATAATGAACTCAGTTACGATTTCTCGATGCACTTATTTTTTATACGGGACCCGTTTTGAATTGACCGCCGCTCACTATTCACCCGTCAATGCATTGTACAAGCATGTTAGGCCTATATAACAATTTAAAACCTACGGATCATATGTGTTGCTCGTAATGAACCTAGAAACTAACCCTGGTCCTGATACAAAACCGCAAGATTAGCAACTAAGAAACGTGCAGGGGCTAAATAATGTGCCTGTCAAATATACTATGAGCAAATGAAATTCTAAATGTCAGTGGGACCAGTTGAAAGATCGTGGTAGACATGGGAAGAATAGAGTTGAATCTGTGGAAAAAACATGTGAAAAAACAAGAGTTTGATGATAAAGATTCAATATCTGAAAACCAATTTTAAAGTTGAAACTAGTCTAATGATGCTAAAAATCATCGTACAAAATGAACACAGAATGAGACTTGAAGACAGAAATAGGAGAAATAATGTTGTTCACCGGTATACCTGAAGAACACGATGAACCGGGGACAAGACTAAGAAAGTTAAGATATCTTAAGTACCCCCAATGGTTTGGATGGTGAAAGTGTTGAAATTGAGCGTGCACACCGTGTTGGTAAGAACTCACAAAAATCAAGGCCTACGGTTGTGATGTTTAATAGATACAAAGACAAAGAAACAGTTATGAGAAACGCATATAAACTTAAGGATCAAATGTATACATACAGGAAGAATTATTGTGCAAACACACGCATGTATTCAGAAACTTCTACGTGATCAACGCAATGAAATAAAGGACACGGTACGCAAGGCAGACTACGATATGAGAAACTTATTGTCACTGATCATGCTGGAAATAACTGACACATATGATGAAGAGCTAAAAGAAGTTTGTATTAAATAAGGATTTGGCCAAGGCCAGAACTGAACAAACATAATGTTAAGACAGATATGTGCCTTAATTTTTCTTGTGTGGGAATATGATGGAACTCTCCACAAAACCTGATACATGACTTTTTAAACTTTTAAATATTGGATGATTTTAATATTTATTCCTTGGGTTGAGACCTGGTCAAAAATATTGACGATTTCGAGCTTTATTGCCAGGTTATGACTATGTTTATTGTTGCTTGGAAAAAAGGGTCGTTTTGGTAGAGCTTCGGGCGGCATTGCGGTTTTTATTAAAAATGAACATCATAAATGGTGTGTCCACTCTATACCATATCTCAGGAGGAAACTATTGCTCTTGATCTGATAAAATTTCTTCCATCTTAGTAATGATATATTATAGTACCGTGTATAGCCCGCCTGAAAACTCAAGAAGACATAGAGTTAATTCACGTACAACAATCTTACTCTAGAAGATGATTTAGTCACCTTCATCTCTTTATATCCAGCAGCTGATTTTTTGATTAGTGGTGCTTTAATGCCCGTACAGCAACCGAAAATGACTTTATTTTAAATGACGAGATTGATCATCTGCCCTGGTGTTGACATGATTATGACGCTGATCACTTTAATGTTCCCCGTACGTCTAAGAATAGTGTTGTTTAATACCTGGGGTAGACATTATCTCTTCTAGGTAAAATGTTTAACATTCACTTTATGAATGGATGATCGAAAACGATAACTGGTGAATTACCTTTGTAGGCCCACTGGTCCCGAGTGTCGTCGATTATGCTACTCATCGACCAATATTTATAATGATATTTGAATTTTACTGTTGGTCTAAGAGGAATCAAATCATATGCCTCTAATATGGGTCTAAACACAAGTAAGCTGTAAAAGTTACCACAAAGAAAAAGTGTTACCACACTATACTTATGAAGATTTAAATGGTCAACTGACGGGCAGCAGGTTTTCAGTACAAAATGTAAGGAGTGAAGTTCTAGAGAAAATGTTGCTTTACTTTGGATATGTAAACAGAAATTTGATAATGCAATTGACTTGGTTAGTAATACACTTAAAACGCTGTAACACACATGCTTTTTGAAAAAGCATCACATGCGTATAACACACATAACTGGTTGATAAAGATGTCATGATATGACAGCCACAAAGTTATATCTTTTGGCGTGTTTCCGTAAAGTAATTCTATTAACATTGCAGAATCTGTGATTGTACAAAACAGTTTAATTTTTTGTGGCAAAGTAAGAAAATTTTGTATCAGCAAAAATACAGAGAGACCTGGTAAACAATATCGTCCAAAACAATTTTGGCTGAACCGTAAAAATATTATGAAGAACATAAGCCAGGTGACGAAAGTCACATGATATGGACGAATGGTACGATCATTTTACTCAGGTTTTAGGTCTCGGCTGATATATCAAACCAAATCATCTTTGTAATAATTCAGCTATATACAGGTTTATTACACTGATCTCGATAGTCCTATAACCCAAGAAGAGATTAGGTCAGCCCTTACTTCAATGAATCTGGTAAATCCCATGGTATTGATGGCATTCCCAGTGAATTTTTTAATCTCTGCAGTCGCCACACTTCTCCCCGTCTTGGAGTGTAATTTTTAATTACCTATTTGATCATGCAATATTCCCCCAAATCCTGGTAAATGGCATTATTGTTCCTATTCATAAAAAACGTGATGTTACGATCCTAAAAATTATAGACCTATTACCTTATTGAATGTGTTGTATAAAATTTTTTTATGTCTTAATCAAGACTGGACTTTTTGGTGTAACGACCACGGGTAACCCAAAACCCGGCTGGTTTTCGAAAACGGTTATTGCACTTTTTGATAATATTTTTACTCTTCATCGCATTATCCAACGACGTCCTTTTTGAAAAATAAGGAAAATGTTATTTTTTATTTGTGGATTTTGGCTCAAGCATTTGATATTGTCCCAAGAAAAAAAAAACAAACTTTTAGCAATTTTTTGCACTGGTGATAACCGGGAAAATGTTTGGGGGGGGGGGGTATCTAAAAAGCATGATGAAGAAATAGAGCTTGTGTGAGATCGGCAATACGATTTCATCAGACTTTTTGATTGTCCCATTGGTTTAAGACATGTGTGTTTACTCAGCCCACTGAAATTTGCTGTTTTTATTTAGCCCACTTTCAGAACTTAATTGATACAAATAATTCCCACGGTTTACAATTATTTCCAGCATCAGTTTACAGTAAAATCCCTTTTCTATGCCGATGATAATGTTATCCCTTGCATACATCAATTGGTGGCCTACAAAGCATATTGGGACACTCTTCATAGTTATTGTAATGAATGGGGGGTATGAAAGTGAATTTGAGTCAAGACTAAGTTTATGGTCTTCCGTAAAGGAGGTCCACTGAGAAGACGTGAAATGGTCTTAGAGCAAACAGGTCGAATTAGTGAAATCTTACAATAGTTGGGTTTAACACTGTCTACTGGTAATTGTTGGGGTAGGGCACAAATGTCATTGCATACCAGCAAAAAAATCATTATTTGCTTTGAAACGTGCATTAACGAAAGCAGGCATATGTCCTTTAGAACCAATAATCTGTTAAGATATGTGATGCAATAATTCTACTCTGCGCCTGTACTGCGTCTGATTATGGGCTTTAAACGATTGAGGGTATCGAGAAGGTTCTACAATGCAGTAGCAATTCGTTGGTGTTTCACAAGCCAACAAAACTGCTGTACTCGCGACTGTGGCAGGTATCCACTTTTTACCTATCAGGTAGTCGTCTTATAAAAATATGGTTGCGGTTTGTTAACAATGTAAAATCATAGATATCCACTTAAAAGTTATAATTATGCCTTCTTCACTTGGATAAATTGGTAAAATGACATGGGTTACAAGTAAAAGAAATTTTATTTTCAATTGGGGGTTTTTGGTCATGCATGGATCACCAAGGTGTTGTAATGCGATGTTGTATTTTTGGACTTGTAAAACCCGCAGAGGTGAACGATATCCACCAACCAGAATGGTTTGCTGATATTGTTGTTCCAAAATAAACTCGTACATATTGTAATTTCAAAAATTTTCTTGTCCCCCGGAAAAATATCTGGCGATTGCTACTAAATCAAAGAAGGGCCTTAGCAACTCCGTTTAGGAATCATGGCTCAAAGTGGAAACTGCAGAAGAGAAAACATTCCCGTTGATGAGGCGGTACTGTGAACTCTGCGTTATGGGTGTGAAAGATGATCATTTTGTTTTGATATGTGATTTTTATCAGAATTAAGGGTGAAATTTATCCCTTTCTATTTTTAGACACCCCCTCTTTATGATAAATTATTAATCTCATGACTCACAAAACGAGATGAATCATTAAAAACCTTGTGCGTATGGTATACATGCCAAAGATAAAAGAATACTTTGAATATATAAGGTTGATCCAGAATATTTGAAAAGTGTTCTTCGTTCCAACAAATTATATGTAGGTTTTTGTATGAGTATGAAGGGGCCGGAGGCCCTATATTAACTATAATAATAAAGACCACTACAGTGGTATTATGATGATGATGATGAGACTACGTATGACTAATTTTTCCTCAAGCACTTCATTTTTTCACTATATGCCGTTTGGTCCGATTACTTACTCATCTTTGATTTATAAGCTAAAAATGTTTTTCCACATTTTTTATTCTCCCACCTATCGGTGCTTTTCCCTTTAAATATATTCTAATATGTAAGATAGAATATTTGTTTTCGAATAGCTTTATTAAGACTAGCGATAATGGGCTATACTTTTTAAGCCTTTCTTGGGGTCTTTTTTCATTTTAATATGATTTGCAAACAAAATATCCCAAGAACTTTTTTTAAAGAAGCAAAATTTGAAAACCATATTACCTTGTTGCTCGTCAATTAATATATATTACTATGTTTGTTATATTTCAATATATGGTCATCTGAAGTGCAGGCTATTGGTAGTGTCATTATTCCTTTAAGTGGTACCATACGTAGTTACGATGTTTGTTTGGACGATTGCTAGGCACGAATCCTATTACTTGGTTCTTCAATTGCTCGGTTGTTACCGATCTGTGATGGGAAATGATACAGTCCTTCTTGATCAAATGGCCAAGCTGAAGAACTCCGCAAGAAAGCTACAACCTTATCGTCAAGTTTAAAATTC
>JAMKCH010060006.1:0-23773 GCA_023653785.1 Ophioderma brevispina | reverse complement strand
GGTTACCGAAATGTCGAAAAATATGCAAAGAAGCTAATTAAATTCAGAATCTGCAAGTGATGAGCCAAAACTAACACATAAATTGGCGGCACCTCTATCATCCTATCAAGTTTGAGTAAATCGGGGATAGCGTTTAGCCCGCAGAATCCATTTACAAAAGTTACCGAGTCATACGCGACGGAACGGACATACGAACGGGGACCCAGAATTTGGACTATTATGTACCGTCCTGAACATTCGTTGGCGACAACCAAAAATATATTTTCTCTCCCTCTTGATCAAACTATGTTTTTCAAGAGAAAAACATGGTTTTTGTGCTGTGGTTCAAATGACCCTTGCCATAAGTTTTTGCACCGGGTGAAAAATCGAGTGTGCAACAGCCCCTCCCACCATTAGACGGGCTTAACCATTAATTATTTTTTTACATTGTGACCAAATAACCAAACATGCTCTGATCTTTGTGTATCCATGATACGCTTATCAGTGCGTCGAAAATTACCAAATAGGGTTTCAAAATAGGGTTTAGGCGCCCCCACAAATGACGAAAGTACCAATTGCTAATAATCTTATAATAAACAAGTATATCTTTTTGTCCTTCTTATTTTTAACTGTTTTTAGATTTTTTTTTTTAAATGGGTGTATTTTTACAAGGTCTATTTTAAGGTTACTTTTTTTCAAAAGTACTACAACACTGGGTTTAAAAATGAATTTTGCTAATTTGTTTTTTGCTCAAAATTGCCCTTAATACCGCTATTAAAATATAAAATAGCAAAATAAAAATACTGAACGTTTCTTGATTGTCGGTACTAAGAAATCATTCTAAAACTATTTGGGCTTCAATTACCTTATATTATAGAAACACTAGAAATCTTACTGTACCACAGTACTGTGCTGATTAAAAAATACCCCACTCAAAGACATGTTCGCCACTTTTTAGCGCCAAAATTTACCATTTTTGATGTTTTTTTTGTGACCATGTTTTTGACCATCTATCCTATGTAACAAATGGTGCTGAACCAATAAAAGCAGTCTTATTTACCCCCACTCATGACATTTGGCCATTTTCCATTGTTACAAAATTTTTGTAAATTATCAGAATTATGCTGACCATAATTTTGAACCTCCGGCCCTAATTAAAAAGAGTGATTTACCACTCATAATTTTGATCATTTGACATTTTTGAAATCATAATTCAAACTTGGAAAATCAAATCAATAATAATGCTTCATGGTTTTGTAGATCTATTTGTACTTATCATCTGTACCAAACTTGCATGACCATATAATATTTCGTTTTCTAGTTACGTTTGTTCCGCTATGACTGGCAAGCAGAAATTCTTTTTAAATTGCAACTATTTAGACCGTTTCTTTTTTGGCGCAGCAAATTTCCTTTTTTCTTTGATCAGTTTTAAAAAAGACCTATGTGAGTGGGAATTGAGATTATTTGTTTTGGGGGGGGGCCCTAAAGGAGCAAGAAGTAACATGTGATATAAACATGTTTTGGTTTTATTTCTAATTTTTAAAACCTAAAAAAACAGTGTTAAAAAATAATAAGCAAAACACTTTTTTATTTCTGTTGGCTTGCGCCTTTATTTCCATTAAAAAAAATTATATAAACAAAATTTCACATACCTGACTTATTGTCAGGATTACATGTATACACACCATTACTCCACATCATTGTCCTTTAGCATATAACATCATATCATGTATGTTTGTTGATTGCACTGTGTTCATTCATTCACATCTTATCAGTTCTGGCACATTATACAGCAATGTTATTCTATCAAGCCACTTTCTCTGTCATTAAATGTGCTCTTAGTGTACCATAATATCACTTCCATTGGAACACAAAGTGTTAAATCATATCGTTTTTATCCAAGACGGTGATCTTATCTTTTCTTTTTTTTCATAAACATGTAAATTTATTTCTAGAGTACATGATTCTTTCAATTTGATTTAAAAACAACCTTGTAAACAGATGGGGATCTAAATTATATTTAAGAATAAAGGTGATGCAGTTCCTTTTATGGGCGAATAATGTGTCCGAGGTCAGGAAAAACTAAAATAATGGACGAGGCGCAGCCGAGTCCATATTTTATTTTTTCCGGCCGAGGAGACATTCATGAGCCCATAATACTACTGCGCAAACCCTTTAATTTCTATTCATTTCCGAAACAGCGTGATATAATGAGAAAATGCATTCGCCGACCCTTAATGCAGAATAAGGGGCCGTAAACTGACCAATCGAATGCAGCATTTTCAATATGGGCCAAAGAGGTAATAGAATCCTTTTTAAGTCATGCCTTAAAACAAAAACATGACGTAGGGAGCTTTCCATACTTGTTTTACTTCAAACACATTTTTGCAATGGCTATAACCGTAGTTATTAATTTGTGTTTTTTGATATTCGCTTTAGAATCGCCAAACATAACATCGAATATTATTAATTCTTTTTGGATTAACAATTCTTTTACAACTCTTTCATATTCAACTGCACTTGTTTACAGTTTAAAGACCAGTGCTCTAGGTGATCATTTCTTTGCATGTCTCACACAGTTAATTTGCTTTTCCAATCTTATATAATAAATATTTGTAAGATATATTACAGACTATTTCCAATTCACATTTTTTAGTTTTTGGTTCTCTAAAATCGCAACCCCATATGTTAGTCCCATTTCATTCCATTCTTACTTATATTTGGAAACGTTTCCCAAAAGTTTTCTAATTGATCCAATATTAATTTTTTTTTGAAACCATAACATTGCGAATAAGTTTCGTTGTACTTCTCATTTGAAAGTAAGGGGGTCGAGTTAAGTATAAACCAATGTGATTGACTCACCTGTGTTTGTCTTTTTTTTTTCCTTTCTTTTTTCTTTCATCCTCCTTGGTATTGCAATATTATCATATACATATTTTATTATGAAACTACCCATCTTTTTAATTATAGTACTTAATTTCGTCACTCGATAACAGTACGTTTTTTCGTCTAACAAACATTGAATATGTATGAAACCTGCTTGGTCCCTTCTTTAAAATCAAGTGTCTTTCTCCCACTGAATGTATACACAAGTTAAATTCCAAATAACTTTTTCTATATTGTCCATATTAATATTGGTCATCAAGTTTTTGTTGAAAGCCATATTTTATCAATTATGATGGATAGCAATTTTTATTCCAATTGTTTAGACATCTTCATTAAGGGGCTGTTGTAGCTGCTATTAAATGTAATAAGTCAGAATAAATTGTTTAATGAAATTCAAAAAACAAGGATATGTTTCCATGTCGGCTTCTAAATTATTTGTGAGATGTTTTATTCCATGGCACCTTTAACAGATAAACGATGGTAGATGAACCATTTCAGGCCTCCTTTCTCATACTTCGCATTAATAGTTATTTATATAGGTTTTTTTTATTTATATATAATTTTACAGAAGTGTCTGTTGTATAATTCCACCAGCAAAACAAAAAATATGTTGGCTTTAGTTTATGAAGTTGATTATCACTTTGACCTTTCTTGGGTCACTTAACACCCTACCCTGCACGACGATTCCCCAGATTGTATTCCACAGACTTTCAAGAACATGGGTACTGGGAAGATGCTTAACATGCAATGGTGCTTCACATGTACACTAACCAGCTGATTTTGGCACACATTGAGAATACACAATGATCAATAAAATGTACAGCCTGTCTCATAAAAGGGGTAAATTTGAAAACCGATGTAATTTTTAATCTTAAATCTCGACATAAGTACGTCAGTTTGTGCATCATATTAAAGAAAAAAGAGCAGACTGTTTACCAATACTTTTGTTTCATCTCATTTGCTTTTCTTCATAGAGATAACTTCAGTTTACTGCGGACATAAACCCAGTTTGCCGCCACTTTTTCCTGGTAAAAGTGCCAAATGGTGAAAGAATTTGTAAAACAATTTATTCACCTTTGAACAGATTAGAAATTCTTCAAAAAGAGGATACTTCATAAAGAGACTTAAAGTAGCGAACACTTCCATCATGGTGGAAATTATATTCAGTAAGTTCTGGTTTTAAGATAAAGGGTATACTATCGACATAACTGTTTGCTTGTTTAGAAGAGAAGTGTGGCCGTAACAAAGCAAAACCCTCCATTTATTTTGGGGAGAGTTTTTGTGACATGTTGGACCATCCTATCCTATGTAAAAAATGGTGCGAATCCATAATAAGAAGTCTTATTTACCCCACTCAGGACATTTTGGCCATTTTCCAGTGTTGACAAAATTTTGTAAAATTATCAGAATTATTGCGGCCCATATTTGACATCTGCCCTATGTAAAAAAGAGGTGATTACCGTATCCTAATATTTGGTCATTTTGACCAATTTTGAATCATATTCAAACTGGAAAATCAAATAAATAATAAGGCTTCATGGTTTTGTAGATCTATGTGTACTTATCATCTGTACCAAATTGCATGACCTATAATATTTCGTTTTCTAGGTTACGTTTGTTCCCGCTATGAAGTGGCCAAGCCAGAAAATCTTTAATTGCACATATTTAGACCGTTGTTTTGCGAGAAAATTTTACTTTTTTCTTTGATCAGTTTTAAAAAAACTATGTGAGTGGGAAGGTGAGATGATTTTTTTTTGGGGGGGGCCTAAAGGAGCAGAAGTAACATTGATAGGCTAAAATTTTGGTTTTATTTTCTAATGTTTAAAAACCTAAAAAAAAACAGTGTTAAAAACATAATATAGCAAAACACTTTTATTGCTGTTGCTTGCGCCTTTTATTCATTAAAATAAAATTATATAAACAAAATTCCACATAACCTGACATATTGTCATGATATACATGTATACAAACATTACTCCACAATCATTGTCCTTTTAGCATATTACATCATATCATGTATGTTTCGTTGATGTCACTGTGTTCATTCAATTCATCATCTTATCAGTTCATGGCACATTATGCTGTTATTATCAAGCACTATGACTTTCATTAAATAGTGCTCTTAGTGTACCAATAGATCACTTGCCATTGGAAACAAAGTGTTAAATTCATATCGGTTTTATCAAGAAGGTATCTTATCTTTTCTTTTTTTTCATAAACATGTACCAATGATTTCTAGAGACATGAAGTCTTTCAATTTTGATTTAAACACCTGTAAAATAAGATGGGGATCGATATTATATTAAGAATAAAGGGTGATGCAGTATCCTGTATGGGCGAATAATGTGTCGAGGTTTCAGGGGAAAAAATAAATAAGGACGAGGCGAGCCGCGTCCATTATGTTATTTTTTCCGAAGAGGATACATTATGAGCCCATCAATAATACGCCAAACCCTTTAGTTCTATTCTATTACCGGAAAACGCGTTGATTTAATTAGAAAATGCATTCGCGACACATTATTGCAGACTAATGGGCCGTAAACGGACCAATCCAGAAGAAGCATTTTGCAATAATGGGCAGCAGAGGTAATAGAATCCTTATTTTAAGTTCATGCTTAAAACAAAAACATGACGTTGGGCAGGCTTCCATCTGATTACTCAAACAATTTTGCAATTGCTATAAACATTATTTATTAAAATTGGTGTTGTGATATTCGCTTTAGAATCGCCAAACAGACATCGAAGGATTATTAATTCTATTTTGGACGAATTAAAACACAATTCTTTTAACTCGTTCATATTAACTGAACTTGTTTACAGTTAAAGAAAGTGCTCTATGTGTCATTTCTTTGCAGTCTCACACAGTTCTGAATTTGCTTTTCCAATTTTATATAATAAATATTTGCAGCTATATTACAGACATTTTCAATCAACTTTTAGTTTGGTTCTCTAATCGCAACAACCATATAGTCACATTTCATTCCATTCTTAATGATGATTTGGAAACTGTTCCCAAAAGTGTTAACACTGGAACAAGAATGATTTTTAAACCATAACATTGCGAATGATTTTCGCTGTACATTTCTCAATTGAAAAGTAGGTCGAGATAAAGTGTAAACCATTGAGGATTGACCACCTGTGTTTGTCTTTTTTCTTTTCTTCCGTCTCTTGTATTGCATATCTAAGATACAAATTATTATGAAACTACCCATCTTTTAATTATAGTACTTAATTCGTCAATCGATAACAGTACGTTACTTTCGTCTAACAAACTTGAAATATGTATGAACCGCTTTGGTCCATTCTTAAAATAAAGTGTCTTCCAACTGAATTATACACAAGTTATGCTCAAATAACTTTTTTACTATTATTGTCCATATTAAATTGGTCAATCACGTTTTTGGTTGCAAGCCATATTTTAATCAAATATGATGGAATAGACATTTTATCCAATTGTTTAGACATACTTCATTAAGGTGTCTAGCTGCTATTATAATGTATACGTAGAATTTAAATTGTTTAATTGAAATTCCAAAAACAATGGAATATGTTTCCATGTCGCTTCTAAATTATTTGTGAGATGTTTTATCATGACACCTTTAACAGATACACGATGGGTAGATGAAACCACTTTCAGGCCTCCTTTCTCTACTTCGCTTAATAGTTATTTATATAGTTTTTAATTTATTTATATATAATTACAGAAGTGTTCTGTTGTATAATTCCACCAGAAAAACAAAAAAAATATGTGGCTTAGTTTATGAATGATTATCAACTTACCTTTTCTTTGGGTCACTTACACCACCCTTCTGCACGACGATTGCCCAGATTGTATTCACAGACTTCAAGAACAGGGTACTGGGAAGATGCTACATGCAGATGGTGCTTCACAATGTACACTAAACAGTGATTTTGGCCACACATTAGAGAATAACAATGATCAATAAAATGTACAGCCTGTCTCATAAAGGGGTAAAATTGAAAACGATGTATTTTTAATATTAATCTCGACATAATCGTCAGTTTGGCATATATTAAGAAAAAAGAGCAGACTTTCCACTACTTTTGTTTCATCTCATTTGCTTGCTTCAATCAAGAGATAAACTAAGTTTACTGCGGAGCATGAAACCAAGTTGCGCCACTTTCGGTAAAAGTGAAAATGGTGAAAGAATTTGTAAAACCAATTTATTCAACTTTGAACAGATTAGAAATTCGTACAAAAAGGGATTAACTTCATAAAGGAATTAAAAGTAGCGAAAACCACTTACATAATGTGGAAATTATACTTCAGTAAAGTTGGTTTAAGAATAAAGGGTATAATATTCGACATACTGTGCTTGTTAGAAGAAGAATTGTGGCCGTACAGCAACCTCCATTTATTTGGAGAGTTTTTTTATGCTTGAAGTATCTTGAAATGCAAGTCCTATCGACCCACTGTTGCTTCCAATTCAATGTGATATTTTGTGACCAAAAAACTCTGATAATTCAATGGTTAAAAGCATTGGGACGGTAATTAGGACAAATGAGGGCCAGCGTCCATGGATAAATAGTAATGATACACGGTTTGTAAAAATTTGGATTGTGACATACTACAATGTGAACAGACGAATGATGAATAAAAAGTGTTTTCCAACCAAAGAAATGCTTTTTTTTTTAAAGTTTAACATTTTAAGAGTTCCTACAACCAGATGAACATGTCAAAACACTTTTTATTTGGGAAATCAAGCAGTATGTTGGCTAGTTTTAGGGGTGGATGGGACTTTCATTTTCTTGTGAAAGCAATTGCAAATCATTTGAGTAGTTTTTAATCTGAAAATGATATTTTATTCATCCAACTGAATTAATTTGACAACACCTATCACATTTTTTATTTAATTGCATTTTTAATTTTTCTTTTTTTATATTAAAATGTTATAATAACAAATTTTAAATGTTAATGTTCTTAATTATTAAACCCCTATTGACAATTATAAAAATAACCCCATACAATGTGAAAAATCCATCAAAACAAAGTTTTTAGTTGATGTGTCGGTATTTTTTCAAAACACTCCTTTTTGATGGATGTGACAAATAGTGTGAACAGACAACAAATTTTAGTGGAGTGGCTTATTTAAAGAGGATTAGGATCAGACACGTAACTCATTGTGATTTTAGTGATACCAAATAGCCCTAACAAAATAACTGAAATTAGGGTACACTAATCTTTGAGCAATACAGAGTTGTTTTGGCATGTGACGGATGTACTAATGTCACAAAAGTGAAACAGAATAATTAAAATGATTGCCCGCCCTTAAAGAGCGTAATGATCCTAATGTGTAGGGTACCAGTATAAAGCTCTTCCATTGCATTTCAAAAATAATATTACAAGTGATATTTCCATGTCTTTTTAAACCCAAATTCTACATTTAAATATGGTGGATGTGACAAAATAGGTGAATGAACAATGAGTGCCCTGCTCCGCATTCCATTTTGCTGTAAACAAAACTTGGAGTGAGCAATAACATACAATGTTTTATTCCATAATCTTAGGCCAAAATAATCAATTGACAATATTCTGTGCTATAAACAGGAAATAATTGATTTTGTTTTAAGAACCACTTAAAAATGTTGCAAAAGTGAACGGACAATGTCACATCCACACGCTGAATTTTTTGCATGCATATCACAACCTATACAAGAAAAGTTATGTCCTCCTTAATTTTTATATTAATAAATACATGGATCTTATTTTCTAACAAACATAGAGGAATAGGAAATATTGCTTTTTGAAGAATGGCAGGTTGATAAAAATTAACGCTGATTTTACACCAGAATGGCCATTTTAGGCACATTATGATAACACACAACACATCACCTAAACATGTGACAGGAGCAAGTTGGTTAAGCTATGGGAGGTTAAACCCCATTAAAAAGGGGAAGGAATTGCAAAGCCCTCAATAAGATACTCTGGTCCCATAATTTTGAACATGCTAGGAAGAAAAGAAAACATTCAACAAAGTGGCCTAATCATGAAATGGGTCACATAATCACAGGAAACAATCATAGCAAACACATGGATTTTTTATGTTCTGGATTAGCAGATTGCGATATCCCTTAATGGTGCAACGAGGATTGGGCATCCATATATTGAGGGGACACTCAGAGGCAGCATGAAAGAAATATAAAGAATTTCTTTAATTCTGATGTATCCTACTTTTGAGACAATGTGGGGTTGGTTAATATTTTTTACAAGCAAATCTATTCTTACTCAAAATGTACACACTTCATAAAAGCTCATAATGTTACTGTAAGCAAACATTATAGTAAAAAACAAAGAACAATTTTTAATTAGAACAGCCAGAATTAGAAATTCTTAATATGTCTTTCAGTGCATGAGTACGTCTTCTGTTGTCAACCCTCGATATTTTGTCAAGGTAGTGATTTCATATAGATAAGACCCTAAATAGATTTCTTACCTTGCAGTGTATTTGGCTACAGAAATGCCTTGAAAGGGAAATAAAAGGCAATTTTGCTTTATCATTTAAATATAAAAAGGCCTGAATAGTAAATGAATAATTTCACAATTTTTGCTACAAAGAAATGATTCTCAGCGTAATCATTTAACACGGGGCTACTTTGATAGAAAACTTTACATAAGCGAAAGAGATCAGAATTTTTAATTTTTAGGGACACCTGTATGCGAAATCTATTGTTGCACCTTTTAAAACAAAACGGAAATCACAAACCAATATAGTAACTGATTTGGAAGCAATATCTGATTAAGGGCACTCTTCCGCCTTGTTGAGAAAGGTCCCCTCAATTTTGAACAAATATTTACTAGCACATGATTACCCATCTCCATTTGAGACAAATTTCTGAAATGCTTAAACATTTTTGTTTTATAAACAGCAGCTCAAGAAATATGTATTTTAAAGACAGAAAACCATACCGTTGGCCAAGACAAGTTTGTACTTTGTATTCCACATACCGAAATACCATTTTCAATGTATTGGGTGGATGAAAAGTTTTGCAAATGCAGATACCCGCCAATTGCCTTGTTAAGATTTTACAGTTGAGGATGCAGAAGTAGCATTCTTCTGCTTACAAATGTGGAGCCTTATTATTTTAAAAAAAACTAAAACTTTGCAAACAATTGATTATAATACCTCCATTTTGGATTGAAAATATCAATTGATTTCTCAATTTTATTTGAGAAAAGTTTTCTCACGGGAAAAGTACTTTGTTTAGATAAAAAGAAAGAAGGGGATTCCCCTAGTGTTGTTTGTGCAGGTGCACCTGGTTAGATAGATTGCACAATAGGGGAAAGTGGAATTCCCCAAGATGTAAACTTAGAATGGTTCAACTTGTTTATGCTTAAGATCAAAACATGCAAGATCTGGGGATTCCCCTCATGAAGTTAATATGTGAAATGATGCAATTCAGAGATGTAATTTTGTGAAATCTGATGACAGTGTAGGTTATGTTTATGCATGATGCTGTGGTAATATCTATTTAAGACTTGGGAACTTGGGAAATGATGGTATAAAGCAAAGTTGCAGAGGTTAGATTTTGCCAGCAACCACCAGTAACAAGTAGCTAGAAGTTCTAGCTAGTTTACTCTGCAAGTGAGGTGCAGACCTTGTACGTGGTGCCAGGATTCTTATATTCAATTCACGTGAGCAAGGTACTATAATTATTCTGCGTCGTGTTTGAAGCCAAAAGTGCTGGGATCAAAATAGGATTCCAAATTGTGGACAAAATAGAAATCGTGGTGATTATATTGGACTGATATACTGGTGGATAATTAGTGTCGTCGAGGGACGTATTTGACCTTTCCTCTTGAACTGCTGGACAAAAGTTACCTTCAGGACTGAGAAGATTACAATGGATATTACCTGAGGATTTATAAGTGTGTATTTGCATGCTGTCATTTGGAGTCTTCGCTGTGGCGGACATATCATCGTGAAACTACAATGCTTTCTTTTGGACATTAAGTACAATCTTATAAATTGTGTGTAATTTTAAATATATGAAGTGTTTTGGACATACAAATTCTTGACCCAAATAGATCTGATTAATATCATTAACTCTGTTATATTATAAAAATTCAGATCATTGGGCACAAGGCTCATTATTTGTGTTTGAAAGGTATTTCTGACCTTTGACATCACCGAGGACGTACTACCACAATGCAAATATGCCAAAACCTACAATGAATTTTGTTAAAATTAATATCAAAATTGGCAATAATAATGGTTTCCTTTGTGAATGACCAAAAATGAATTATAATTTATACAAAGCGTTCAATTGATTGAATGCCCTGGACCTAAACCCATCTGGAAAATTGTCACTCATATTCCACTCCGTTTTGATGTGAGCGCCGAAAATGTGATTTTGTATATAACAATAAGGTGGTACCTGTGTAAAAATTATATTGCTCAACCAAAAATGGGGCACCATTTTCACTCATAACACCCAAGCCCACTATATAAGCATAAGATTCATTGATGGGTAAAATGAGACAAATAGTAGCTTTTTCAGACAACAAAATTAACAAATTCCAGAAAAACCGGTTGTTCAGGGGATAAGGCTATTTGCGATTGTGCCAGGACCTTAATTTTACATGCGAATGTACATTTCACGCGGATGCACCAGTGAACAGAGTACAATAACTAAGCTTCACACAATAAGGGTTGCACCAATGAGGGTGTTAAGTGGAATTTTATCAGATCCTGGAAGCAGGAAAATGAGGTAAACGCCAATAAAAACTATGACCAAGTTAGAATTAGCAATGAAAGGTGGGAGTGCTCACCAGTTTCCTACCGATAGATTTTACTTGGTTTCTTTCCACAAGGCGGACTCTCTGGACCTCCTTAGAGACTGTTTAAAGAGGTTGGACTTTGTTTAAGAACCTCTCTCTGGATTTAGGCGGTTGGCAGAGGTATCTGTCCAGAACTAGGGTGCTTCACATTAGATACTTGGCAGCTACGCTCTTGCATGCTCGCACGCTCCGACGGATGTCTGGTGGAGCAATTCTGCTAGGATGTCCGAGTTTTCTGTTTGTGTTGGACGGAGGCATCCGATGATAAGGCGGCAGGAGGTATTTAATGCTGGATCAAGGTTCTTGGCATGGGTTTAATCTTTCCCATACAGGGCAGGCAATACGCTGCACATAGGTAAGCACAGGGCAATGTGCCGTCGACTTGGGTATGTGGGCAAGCCCCCCATCTTGTGCCAGTGGAGTTTGTGCAAGATGTTATTGGGGCGCGTGAACATTACTTTACTCTTTTACTCTTCGCTTCTCGAAGCCAACGGATGTCACTTGGTAATTTCCAGGGATCTTAATGGAGTAGGCCTCTGGATTAACCAGTGTCGTCAGCTGTCTGATGGTCAAGACGACCACAGTCCGGGTACCGACCCCTTCTCGAAACCAATCTCAATGTGTTGAGTTAAGTTGATTACTGGCTTGTTTGTTGATTTGCCTGGCCCGAAACCTGCTTGTTCTGGTATGAGGGTGTTCGTCTATCACAGTTGGCGATACGATTGAGCAGGAGACGGTCAACAAGAGCTTGTAGCTATGGCTAAGGAGTGATATATAGGTCTGTAGCTCTTAGGGTTGGATGGATCTTTCCTAGGCTTTAGGAGTGCCATAAAACATGTGCCTTTTCTCCAGATCTTTGGGAACCTGTGGGAAATAAGGCAGCAATTGTAGAGCGCAAAGAAGCCATTCCTTTGCTACTGGGGGGCCACATCTTTTTTAGTGCTCAGTCGAGATGTTATCAAGGCCTACTGCTTTTTCCTGGTTTAGTTTTTAGCAATACCGGATTCCAATTCGTCCATGTTGAAGTAGGCCGAGTGAAACCCGAGGTCACCACTAATACTACTTAATGGTCTTAGTTTGATCCTTTGGGTTTCTTACTGCAATTTGCCATTTAAAAGCAGTTGGTGGGCAACTTGGTTAGGGTGTGACATTTGGGCCTGCTGTGTAGGTTCTGTTGGGATCCCCTCGAGCTTTCCGGATGGTAGACCATGCTTTCTTGCTTCTGGGTCATAGCGGTGGATTCAATTAAGTTGCCAGTTTTTGAATCTTGTTTCCTGGAGATCCTCTCCGAAACTTTCTCCCCTTTAGCAGCTTGTTTCAGCCGCAAAAGGATCAGCTCAAACATGGTGATAGACTCTTGCTATTCTCTAAGCACATTCCTTGGAAAGGCCTTATATATTCCGTCCTACAGCTCTAGGTATGAATCTCCGTGCATTCCTTGTTCACTAGTTGGCAATTTGTCATGTTTATGGGGTTTTGGAGCAATCCCCTTCACGGATCTGATCCAGGGTGCATCAGTGAATCCTTGCCAGCTGCTTCCTGTAGTTAAAGCGGCGCTTAAAAGGCACTTTGTTTGGTCTACTGTGCAGCGTTGACCTTGGATTAAACCATTGGTCTAAAATGTATGAGTTTTTGTGGAACAGTATCAACAGAACAATCTTGCTACCCAGGTTAGAGATGTTTTTGCTAAAAGAGCTAGACGGCGGGGTAGCTTTTCATTCCGTGAAGGAGACGTTATGTTGATTGTCTATCCATTCTTCGAAGCTTGTCCGTCTTTGTTAGTATCATTGTAGCCCCATTGGGGTAACATGGCTGTTGAAGTTGCCCAGGTGAATCAGTGAGGTTTGGTGGAATTCCCAGGGTGAGTTGAGGATGCTCGAAGTCTACGATGGCTGTTTTGGTAGAACAGCTGTTGAAACTATTGACAGAGCTAGCTCAATGGTGCAGGACTTTCGATGTTGTTATCATCAGACATGAGGTTGCGTCTACTTCGGTGCCTGATTCTCACAAATATGGCACTTCCCTATTGTCGATGTGGGCTTTCGTGGCAAGGACAATTCCTTGGTATGTTTTTAGGCGGGTGGTTATTGATTCCTCTGTGGGTTCCTGCAGACATAGGCCATCGCATTGGAGATTTTTTACAACAAATCAGCTATGATGTACTTTTTTGGCATTTGGCAAAAACCCTCCACAATTCCATGATCTATAGTCAACGCATACCTTTAGAAAAGGCCTGCGCTGAGGTCTATCCATGATATGGGTACTACTTAAAAATGATAGTTAATGAAAACAGTGTTTGGAGTTGTAAGAGATTAGTTCGCTGCTATGCAGTTTAACAGGGGAGACCACAAGACGGTTCTCTCCTTCTCCCATCTTCCCTTCTTTCCCCCCTTCCTGGTTGCTCCTGGTAACCTACGGATAATTGGCTTATTTCAGTAGATTTATAGCAGTTTCAATATTTGGACCCCATAGTAACTTTACCCCTCCCTGGGGGCTACACGCAACAACCGGGTCTCCGGCAGACTTTCTTATTTGTCAAGTTTATATTTTTCTCGAATTTTCTTTCTCCCGTATTCAGCTATTGGTATCTCGTCCGTCTAACACCCAAACCATTCTGGGCTGATGTACTAAACCTAGCGTGTACACCAAAAGGTGTTCTTTCTCAATAACGGCAGAAGAACTGGGGGTTCTAAAAAACTTAGATCAGGCTACATTTTGTTGTTGCAGCCAGCCCACACAAAATCAATGAGTGCTTCTGCGGGTGATGTCGTTAACTCTCCCAGCACGGAATTCCTTGGCATCAAGGGCCTCATCTTGATACCAAAAAAATTCCAAAAAATTTTGTAGAGGTCTATGGAAAAAAGAAACACACACTCATGCATGTCATTTAAAATGTTTTGACCAATTTTCCAAAATGGTTTTACATGCACCAGCTATTAACCAGAAGAACCCTTACTTACGGGGGGTGGGTGCACCCCCCCAAGATTCCACAAAAAGGGGCAAAAAGTCCCCTTTTGCTGTACTCTTTGATAAAAAGGTCAAAAAATGAGAATTTTGACACGAAGTTCACTTTTTGCTGATAAAATTTCAAAAGTCAAAAATGACCATTTGGGGGGGGGGGGGGGTTAGTGCAACTTTCTAAAATAGGTCCACTTTTTTGACAGTTCCGCACCCCCCAACAAATAAATCTGCGTACGTCCCCAAAAAAAAACTAGCTTTTACAACTAGAATTCACAAGCAATGGTGTCCTTCCATAACCTGACAGACCCGACGCCTTGAATTCAACAACATTAAAGACCTAGCAGTGATCAGCCTAAAGAGCGAGTCAAAATACTTGGAATTGGGCAATAATAGCTTAACAGTGAGGCTAAGTCTGAAAAGTTAATTTCTCGAACTGAAAACATTGACAGAAAACTGAATAAATGGCAGTGTTTTAAATATAAACCTCCATTCAATTACTTGTTGAAGTAAGTATCTGTATGGGACAGTAAATACGAAAATACCAATTTTTGTCTATTAGGTTGCTTTTTGGTCTTATTACTTGCAGTGAGTTAGGATACTTTGTACTTGTTGCAGACACACAAAAATCTTATTTTTTTATGATTTTTTTTTTCGATGTTTCTGATAAGCAAATTTCCACAAAAGGTTGACTAAATTCATGTGGTCAGGTTACATAAATACACAGAACATGATCAACATTGAATGCAGGTGAAACTCTATCATTTAAATTGATCCAGTTAATGTGGGAACAACATACACAGTGGTATTAAAACTTACTTGGCACCGGAGATACACACCTCCCCGTCACACCTCATTTTTAAGTGGCCTACGGCTCCGCAGAGGTTTGTGCATACTTTGACCAATTACGCATCAAAAGAGGTGCGACGATTTCCTCCTGCTCACTAATATTCATAGCTAGTAATAATCTTTTATTGATAACCAAAACCTCTTACCTCTGCAATTTCACATTCTTGCCTTTCTCTCTCCTCATCCCAATCACTCTCATCTCGTCCCCTAAATGTAAGCTTCTTTATCTAGATCATCATCTTTTCAGAGCAAAGCCTGCATCAATCCTCTTTGTCCACCTCTTCTTCTGATGTCAGATTGGACTGGTCAATGCCCATCAATTCCACAGTATACTCCTCAGGCATGGTGAAACTGCGGATAGGGGAATTAGGGTTTGCTGTGCTCTTCATTGGACTTTCCGACGGGCAGTCAGATTTCCAAAGGTGTTGAGTTGTGTTATGTGACTGCGTCAATTGCAGAGGCTGAGTATGCTCAGTTCCACCTAACATTACATCAATCAGAACGCTGGAAATGACACTAATTGTGCAGACGAACCTGTAATAACAACAAGAATTTAAAACATTTGCTTAGTAAGTGCAATTATGTGTTTTTTATCAACCAATAGCTCTATTTTCAATGGTCCGCACACTCCCATAATTGCCTTGTTATAACTAAAAAGTCACAATTCCACAATGCATTATTCAAATTTTATTCACCACATGTCACAAACCACAAATACACCCACAATGTATGCTGTTGTCGGTATGTGTGTGTTTGCGCGCGTGTGTGTGTACGGATATACAATGTCCTTGGACAATTTTTAAATCTCTGGGGACTTTTAAAAAAAAACAAACTTTGTCCCCTCAGCTATTAATTATTGTATTAGTCTTAGACTCGGTCCACTCTATTTTTACCCTTATTAGAATAAAGTACAATATAAACTTGCCGATTTATCTGTTCAAGATAACATGTCACCCCAACACAGTTTAAAAGAGGCATTTCGTATTTCAGACAACTTCCTGTTTTATTTATTGTCACTAGATATCCTTGAGAAACGCTTCTTCCTCAAAGTTGAGAGCTGAATGTCCGCTCTTGCGGTTTTGTTTTATGAGCATACTCATTTCCACGGTCCCATAGGCCCACTGTGCTGTACTTCAAAAATACCAAATTGCGAATTTCTTACATGTGCGACGCATTTGCACTTCAGATTGGGCACACTGGTTAACTAAGGCTAATGGGTTCGAGATTAAAAATCTCAAACATTTTTATTTAGGTAAGTCCGGGACGAGGCTGTGGATTTCACGAAATGCCCTTTAAGACAGTGTTGTCTAAGTAACCACTCATAATAAAGATAAAATGTGGCCACCTTTTTTAACAAAAGAACCGTAGTCCCCACAGTAATTAATACGCAGACCGTTTTAATATGTAAGTAGTATCTGGTTCATCTGACACTACATAAGTAAAAAAAAATATCCCTAGCTCCCAAACTACCTACCATATTGAAAAAACGGCCCCGGGGCAGTTTTTCGTCAAAATCCTGGCAAAACTCACCTTACATACGCTTCTTTTCGCTGATTCCAATAATACAACCGCACGAGGACGGGGGGGGGGGCGCTGTTGTTCGCACCCCAGAGTCAGAGGTCCATACTCAATTAAACTATTACAACTGTGCCAACAGCGAATTTATGCTATGTATACGAAAGTCCCAGCCATTAAATCATGTGATATAGGTTAAGCTTAACTCATTTTCCTTGCATTGTTTTATCCGAAAATCGTGGGGGGGCGTTTATTAGAGCTGGGGGTTGATTAGGAACAACACGGTATATGTATTAGTCTTATGACAGACACGTTGTCTAAATGGTTCATCTGACACTAATAAAAGGATGGGGAGGGTTCTTGGATCTAGTTTATGATCCCCATGCTCATTCCAGGGTTTCTGAAGTGGTCCCTGTGGGGCACCACTTTTCAGTGAAATAACCACTTAACAGGAGCATTTTTTTTTTTGGTGAAATATACTAAGTTTTCAGAAAGCTATACCCTGAACTGGACCCATTTGCAGTGAAACTATAACCCATATGCAGGACCAGTAAAATCTCAATCCAATAAATGTATGAAAAAAATAGAGATAGTCAAGAAAAAATGACTTGTGACTACCAAAGAAAACTACACACTTGGACAAGGATTCAGTATTTTGCTGTTTAAGGTAAAAATTACTTTTTTACTATCATTGCCCCCAATCCCAAATCACAACTTGATTTGATACCCCTAGTGCGACTATAATTGATTACTGGTAATTTGATAACCCCTAGAGTAGTCCCGCATTTGCAGCTGTCCCTCTTTTTTTGGAACGAGCATGGGTACTGACTCAAGATCCCAGGAACCCACTCCATGGTAATAAAAACAGATCTTATATGTAAAGGCCCTACCCAAAGGTACTTTTAATTTATATATATTAGTATAAAATTATATATCGTCAGCAAAAGGGTGTAGAGGCCCCAAAGCTAAAAAGTCGTGGTATGCCGGCGTGTGTGTGTGTGCAATGTGGTTGTGAGAGACACTTACCGAGTGGACATTGTGGGGTTCTTTGTACGTAGAAATGATACGTTTTATAATGAAACAGTAGGGGAGTTAATTCAACTTAGTGGGGTGGATTTTTCTTTACGAACGTTGTTGGTGCATGGGCGGCACCAGGGGGGTTGCAGGGGGTGCGATCACCCCAACATGGTGACAGCAGGCCCGTACGCGGGGGGGGGTGCGGGGGTGCGGTCGCAACCCCCCCAAATTCCACAACAGGGGGAAAAAGGTCCACTTTTTGCCGATTTTTTTGATAAAGGTCCAAATTTAGAAAAAATACGAAAGTCCACATTTGGTGATGAGATTTTCAAAATGTCCCAAAAAAAGGACTATTTTAAGGGGGATTGGGGTCCATTTTTCCAAAAAAGGAAAGGGTGCACCTTTTTTCGAAGATCCCGCACCCCCCATAATAAATCCTTGCGTACGGCCCTGATGGTAAAGGTCAGCTTTTCATCGCTGAAGTTTGCTCTGCTTGTTAAAGCTGTTGTTGTGAGGGTGTGGGTGCTGAATACGATAGCTATACTGCATTACTACTACCTATTGTCTCAAGTGGCTACTGCTGATGTCCCGTTCCCTCTCCCCCCATCACTCCCTCCCCCCTTAAATTTTAAATTTTCTATAAGTAGGGGGTCACCTGGATGATTCAGGTCCTAACCTGGATCCTTCATGTATATTGAAGACCATACTTCTCATTTCAGTATTGGTCAAATTCAAGGAATTAATTTAATTATAAGACTATTGCCCATATTCTGCACTTTTCAGCCCTGAACAAAAAGGTCTGTCACCTTTTGATTATACGATCTAATTATCACAAACTTGAAGACAATGGATTCAGTGTTTTCCACAAAAAAGTGGCAAAAGTAAAAAGGGAATTTTGGTCCCATTTTGCTGGTTAAAATCCACTAAAACTCGCAAAAACTTGAGCAGAAAATTAATTAATGTGTTCATTACTAGTTTGTCTTATCAAGTCACCCTACAATTTAATAAAAATAATTTGATTTCGCATATTGCAGCTAATATGATTACATGTAAGATAACAAAAAAAAACACAACCATAAAGCCCTGCCAATGACCCTCTTTTTACATCAAGATTATAGAATGTAAGTCAATGATCAATTACCTTGTAAATTAATGCATAACTGATGTGGAAGGGCTAATGGCTTGATCCCGGTCGTAATTATGTAATGACTCCTAAAGTCCCAATATTTCGGGTTTTTTTTTTTACTTTTACTTGCCACTGGCAAAGATGTTTTTTATATCCCAGTGGAAAGAACATGGTTAAAACGCAGTTTCCTGCCACTAGTATCAAAGCCCTGTGAATCCTCAACTTAATTTCCTATATCTTAGCATAAATTTCATATCAATTTAAAGGGTATAAATTTTGAGGACTTGATGAGATAAAAACCATGTTTTGATGGCTTTAAAGAGTTATACTTTACTACAAGCCTAATTACCTGTAGCTGCGTGTTGGTTTTTCAATGTTTGATGCATATGTTAGATCCCCTTACGAAAATGGCACGCATATTTGCAAGCAGAAATTCTGCAAGCTTGTACAAGCAATTTCAAGCTGGTTGAAATCACTTTTGCAGCTCAACAATGCTAATTTTTTAATGCGGTGCCTATGCTCGTATTGGTCTATTGTCAAGCATGAGCCCAATCTTGCGTCAAGCTGCAAAAATGATTGCGTAACGTTGCTGAAGCTTGTACAAGCATAGCACATGTATCAAGCTTTGCAAAGCTTGCGCATGCCCCTGAAAATTGGTCATTTTCAAGCTCGTACAGCTTGCAAAAAAGAATGTATACGCTTGCGCAAGATGATATGATAACAAGTAATTGGTTTAAATTGCAAGCTTGTACATGCATGCAAATATACTTGCTCTGCAACATGCATGCATAGCAAAAGGGAATATGCGAGCTTATGAGCCTCTATAGACTTGATCCACATGCAGAACCGTTTTTTTGGGGGGGGGGGGATATCATACCCCAAATTAAACATTATATATGCAAAGCATATAATCCTCATGATGTGTCTTAGTCAGAATGTTGTTTTGTTTTTTTTTTAAATAATAAAAGACAACTTTTTGATCTTTTGGTCAAATTTGAATAATCAGTAATGCCTCTTTAAAACCAAATTGCTACATTGAAAACTTATAAGTAATTAAACTGGCAGCACACTCTACATTATCCCACCAATCTTTTTTTGTGGGTCGATCACCTAAATTACCAGCATTTAATAAAAATTAACAAAAATCGTGTAAATCCCTCCTTTAATGCCATTTCTCTACCCTGATAATTTTACACTTACAATTAGCACTTTTCAAACCTTTTGCAGCTTGAAGATTAATGGCATTATATTTCGGTTTATTTTACAGTGTATTAACTTAGGCTACCAATTCAATTATTTAACAAAATCAGTTAATCCATTTAAAATGAAAATTGGACCAGTTCTGCATACAGTCACATTTAGCACCTTCAAAATGCACATCTTGACTGCAATTTAAGAAACCTAGCTGGCTGCCCAACACAATGCAGAATAAAACATGAGGACCTAAGCCTACAAAACATTGTCTTCCAAAATTATGATCCTTAAGTAATATTGTTTCAAAAGTATTCCCTGTAAATTACTGAGTGATAAATATACTCCCCCAAATTAAACTTCTAAGGTTCTGCTTATAATCTAGTTTCATGGAATCTTTATTTCAAGCCAGCGTGCCCTAGAATATTATTAAATTGACTTTCTTAAATTTAACACCAACATACACTCTTACATGGTCTGTTTTTCTCCAAGAGATGATGAACTTTGATCTCCCACAATGCATTTCAGCACTCCGTCTTGCGCGCATATGATTGCCAAAACTGCAAGCATAACATTTGTACTTGCTCGTAAACTCTGCAGCTTGAACTCGCACAATGCGAGTACGTGCTTGCAGCTGCATGATGCTTGCACGCGTATAAATTTAAATGTGTTAGTACAAAAATGCAAAGCTCAATGCTGTGCAGTGCAAGCACTTGTGACATGTTGCGCAAGCTTGCGTATTAGTTGCACCGCATTTTTGAAAGCATGCACATGATTGCAATTGTATGCGCCGCAATCATGAAATCATATGCAATCTTGTGCAATCTGTTGCACAAGTTTGCACAAGCTTGCGCAAGCTCATTTTCTTAACTGCATTTTCGTAAGGATGATGTTTCACATTTTGCCAGATTTAGCCGTTTTGTCAGTTAAACTAGCCAAAACTGGCAAAAACAGGGGGTGTTCCCCAGTTTTTGCCATTTCTGCCGGCAACAAAACCCGATTTTTGCCTGAAAAAAAACCAAACCCTGAGTGAGATTTGAACCCAGAGAACACTAATTATGAGGTATGTACTAATACTAGACCCAGTAATGATTGCAGTGCCAGAATTGCAATTCTAATCCTTGATAACTTAAATTTACAGAATAATTCGACTGCTACTGTGTTCAGTACCCAAATAATGAATAGTGCCGCTGTGGTAAGATTTCCCAAACTTGTGCTCCCAGGAGCATAAGTGCACGTGGTGGTCAATAATCCTCACTCGATGTGCGGAAAGAACCTGGAAGGTACCTTGGGAAAGGAAAATAGTGCACGTAGGATGGGTTAAATATGGCTGCTCTATACTCAAAAGCCAAACACGTCTCACCAGCAACTAGCAGAAGTTCCTTTTCAGAGATCTCCTGAGGGCGGAAGCGGGACAAAGCATGGCTGTCCTGAGGGGACACATCCCACCAGCATTAGTAGCAGGAAGTAGATGTTATTCCCATGGACGGTCCCCAGCAAAATCAGCAATGGAAGTTTATGGTCACATGATTGGCTATGGGCGGTGCCAGGGTTAAAATCATAGGAGGGGCGAACCATCGGGGGCGAAACCAGGACAAAATGAACTCATTTTGGTTAAAAACCCCTAATTTTGCGTAATTTATTGCGTAAATCCCCTGTTTTCCTAAATTTTGAAAATCCAGGGGGCGGCCATCCCCACTTGCCACCCGCCCCTGTCTGATTCTGATTGCTTGTTATTGCTGGGTGGACGTGTTCACATTTGTAAGGTTATAGTTGTAAGTGAAGCCCATCACATTCCCGCTACACACAATTCCATATTATATTAACGCTTTTTGGCTGGGGCCATTTATTAATTTTAAAAGGGTGCATTTCGTGCTTCAAGCACCCTTCTGTTCTCTCATTGTTCACTAGATATCCTTGAGAAAAGCTATTCACAACTTTTAGTTGATCCCGACTTTGTGGTTTTGTGTTATGAGCAAAATGAGGGTTTCCCACGTCCATAGGCCACTTGCTATAAAATACAAAATTGCGAATTAGACAGCACGGCCCGATTTTGCACATAAGATTTGGCAAACATGGATACTAATGTTAACGGTTCAGAAAATCAGTGTTGTAGCTAGCACATTTTTAGTGGTGGTTGTTGTTTGACAAAAAACTGACATAATTTCTAATGTTTGCATTAAAATGTCAAAATTTCCGTAAAACGAGTTAAAATTGTCCATTTTTTGCTCTTTGAGTGGTGGCTCTAGATTAAAATGGGGTTTGTGGGGGGCGCTGAAGCTGAGTGTGGGCTCTGCCGCCCCAACACCGCCCAATGTAGCCACATCCCTGAGTTAAGATGATAAGTTCAGTGATATGAAATCTTCAACTTTTTGAGGTACGGTAATCGGTGGGGGACGAGGCTGTGGATCACGAAATGCCCCTTAATACGCACCACGTAATTCTTGTTTTTCTATTGTGGAAGTATCTAACACAATTATATTGACAGCAGCTTTTCAAAAGACCAAACTGATGAAACCCCTATTTTGTTCTTTAAAAGTGCACGACGTAGTGGTTGTTTATAAGTGACACTGAGCCCCCTTAATTATAATAAAATTATGATCAGAACGAAGAATTAAAACTTGATAATACTTAAAGCACTTATCAGTGATTTGCTAAATCAGAAAATTAAAAAAAAAAATCATCAAAACTCAGACTTGTCTGCTGCCGGATTGTGGGGTGCGGATTAACAAGTACTACCACCTTGTGGCCTAAATGAGGTGAAAAAGATCAGGGTTTTTACTTTATGTGTTAAGAATAGGATTTTTTGTGGGATTCACATGACCTAATTGAGGTGGAATTTCCCCAAAACTGGTTGCATTGTGGGATAACTGGTTGACGCTTTTCCGGCACATTCGTGGGGAAAATGTCCACCGGCAACTCAATGCATAATGTTTCTTAATTGCTGGTCGGATTCAAAGGACACTTGTGTCTTATTGCGTTTGTGCCGATCGGGACATTTGTCGGGGGCGACTGTGATTGTGTTCGGGTTAAGGCACCAGAAAGTGTAAATTGAAATTCCCAGGAGTAGTAAATGATAAGTACATAGAATTCTCAAAAGGGTTTTTTTTTAAGAAAAAGTTACCAACAAGGAAGCAGCAGTGTTTAATTTAAAGAAGTATTTGGCAAAGTTATACAGGCTGCTTTGGATAGCCTTAACATTAAGGACCAAGTAAAAAAAATATGGTAGTGTAGGGGGGGGGGGGGGGAACCTAGGGGACCTTAGTTTTGTGTTGGAAGATTTTAAAAGCTGACGAGGTTCCAATTTCATTTTCACTGTCATTTTCAATTTTAAGCAAATTAGCAAATTTTTTTGAAGGGAGCCCCCCAATCTTGTCAAAAATTGGAGGATTTTTACCACGTTGCATTGGTAAACGGTTAGTAAAATATACTTGTGAATGGTTAAGCTGAAA
>JAMKCH010060005.1:0-10235 GCA_023653785.1 Ophioderma brevispina | reverse complement strand
GATTCTGCGGTTTAGACATTCGCAACACATTATCACATATGAAGGTCAGCGAAAATTTGCAACTCTCCGAACAACAGCTGAACGATTCTTTTAAACTGCCCTTTGATCTCGTCAACTGCTTAGAGAGACTACACCCTGCGTTCTTCGGTAAACAACTTGTACAAGGACACTAGGGAGCAACTTAATGCGGTAGGCATATGCATACCGTTCATTTGTGTATACGTAATAAAACATGACTGTGTTACATAGTAGGCGCGAAGAGCATAATGTAATATTCCGATTAAGTGCTTTCGCATTGCCCTCAAATGACTCGGAAAAAAGAAACCCCTGGAGCTTTCTCTTAAATACTCAATATAAGGCATTCCTCAATGCCATTGATTACTACTCATATAGCATGTTGTAAAAACTAATAAAAAGCGCTGTGGTTTTGTCAACCTGTAATCCATGGCGACATCATACTAATGCGGCATCTTTCTTATCTCATGATCAAATTTAATACAACAAAAAGCTATTGGAACTCTACTTGTTTCAATTTTTTTCAAGCAACCTACAATCACCAACAATCACCGTCAAAATACTTCGTGATGGCCAACGCAGCTTTGGTCATGAACGCGTAAAAAGGGGCGGAGTCTTTTGTGATCTGAGCCACTGGCAAACTCGCGCCGTTGTCATTGCTAGCATAAGCCAATCAAGTTTATCTGGATTTTAAAAAATCACTTCCTTGTTTGCGCACATCACGCTCGACGCAAGGCAAATACCTCAGAAGTATTTTGACGGCCAATGAAAGGGCAAGTAAGTAAATAAAAATTCCTTTAAAAAGGAATTGCACGTCAATCGTTAATGAATCATGCTTTTGTGGCAGGTTATACGCATGTCAATGAACATGTCATATTAAAAACCTTTACACATACTAGATTTAAATAAAATCAAAAATCTATTGCATTAAAGGCACAAAAATTTGCTTCCTAAACATCAAAATGTTGCAGAATTTTTGCACCATTGAGAGCGACAAATTCACAATGGGGAGAAAAATTACTTAGTTTCTCCGATCCAAATCACAAAATTACACTTTTAAAAGCACTATTAGCAAAAAAACAATTCTATCACTGCTTGAACAATAGGAGGTTTAAATTAAATTTTTAAATCCACTGTATAAATTTTACTTTTTTAAAAATGTTGAAATTCCTCACCAAATTCCCATAGGCTAACGTTTATGGAACAAGATTGATGATATCTAATGAGGCAATCGGGGGTGAGGGTCGGATCACCAAGTGCTCCTTTAAATTGAATTTGTCTCCATTTGTCTTTATATGCCTCAACATGTGTTAAATCAAGAGCTGTCAAGATTTAGGCCCCCTATCTCAACATGAGCTATGAAGCCAGGTGAACATTACTGGAAAATGAACCTCTAGCTGATTTGAGTGGGTGCGGTCACTAAACGGGTTGATTACTATTCACATCATGCAAACTTCAGCAACTTACAATATTTTCTCCAACCAGCTCCTTTAGGCCTATTTGCTTTTTCGCTGTCACAAATTCCACTTCACTATGCCTCAACCTGCCTTAAACGTGTTAAGTCAGGAGCTATCAGCTTTACCCCCAAAATTAGCTATAATGAGCCAGAGGAAATTTAATGCCAACATGGCCAGCCAAGAACTCCCACTCCCAAAGACCCAATCAGTTGCGTAGCTGGGTCGGAGAAAAGTGGCCACTAAGTGACTTAGTCAATCATGGGGGCAATGCGGGTTGGTTTGCAGAGTACCCATTGAAAAAAAATTGCGGCACAAAATGGGAAAACTTTGAGGCAAAACAAGCCGTTTTGGACGCTACCCTTCCAAATCGGGGCGATTTTTTCACTGGTCGGGCTGACTTTTCCCGACCGCGTTTGTGCCCCCTCCGAACCATAATGCTGCTACAGATTAACTGGCTACGTGCCTTGGGCTGCATGATTCAAACAATAAATTGTAATGAGATAATAATTATAGGTCTAATGTAAATAATAGCTACACTTTGCTCGAGGCAGGCCATACGCAGGAATTACTTTAGTATCGTAATCATTATGACTAATTGCGCCATTTTATACACCGCATGTCACGCCGATTTCACGTTGCATGTCACCCAATTGTAAAACATAGAGTAACAATTTTGCAGAAACCTGAATAAAATACTTAAAAAATAAACATAAGATGATTTCTTAGTTCTGCTAGTGTTTTTTCCGTGGTGTCTTTATTTTTTTTTAAATCTTTTTGAGTAAAATGTACCCAATGAAGCTCGGCCTCATACACGATACATGATCCGCTCATGACAGGTAAGATTACGTACCCTCTCTCATGTTTAACATCTTTATGTCATTTCATGGCAGGACTTTTGGTCATCACAATATTAATACACATAGCTCCTATTACTTTGGATTGGTGGCATCACTTGACTCCCGTGGTGTTTTGGATTTTATCAGGACTTTTTATGTCACATATTGACACAAGAAATTTAATTTGCGTAACACAGGTAATCGTGAATGGTTTGGCCTATGTTGCTGTAGTAATTACTGTCTGTTCATTAACTTAGATGTCCGGTTTTAATTAATTTTTTCCAAAAATATACTTTTCGAAATAAATCAGAAAAGAAAGTTTTGGGTATCTTTGGACATAAGACGTTTTTTACATGACAAAAGGAATGGAGACATTTTAAACCTTCAATCTATTAAATTTGGGTAGTTCACCTCGTTTTTGAAAATGACTAATAAAGGTTGTTAGCCATTATTAATACGTTTTGGGGAAGGTTCCATTGACTCCACTTAGTAGGTAGTAATAGTTGTCGTCGTGTCGGAGATGATGATTCACGATCAATAGGCCCATTGTCCGCGCACCTTTACTGTATGAATGAATAAAGCCAACGTATTCAACAGACAAATCCGGACCCTTGTTATTTGCAGCGATTTTTGCAATACAAACTATATATAAAGTGTCCACCGGGATAATTTGAATGGGTGGCCATACATGAGAGCTATGTGATTCTTTTGTTCGTAACAAATTGAATCAACAGGGAGGACCTCTATTAAAGTATAAGTATTTAAATCCCCATGCATTAATGCACGCGCAACACCTGAAATCAAAGCCAGGTCCACGAATCAATATTGGCCCTAACATGCGTTTTAAGCGCCCCTATTTCGTGAATGGGTCTGCCGTAAAAGTTTCAGGGTTAAAGTTCATAGTCACTTGGACCCGTTGGTTGTTGGTTGTCATAAAAATCAGTGTAAATTGAATAAAATTTCAAAGATAAATATGTTTTCAAGTTGGAGCCCAATATCTTTTTGGGTCCAATGATGAATAACAACTTTTCTTTCGTGATTTTTTCCCAAACCGTATATTTTTTTGGAAATAATTAATTACAACCGGACATCTAAGTTATGAACAGACAATAGTGTATCCAGTACCACAATGTTCGGGCTTAGACTGGTACTTTGCGATCATACGCTTTGCAGATAGTTAGAACTCGATGGTTTATATACGGCAAAAGAGTTAGAGGCACCAGCGAATATCGCGGAGGTCAAACTTACCAAGCACGAAACAAAAAATAAAATGTCTACAACGAAAGGTCACCGATTAATGTAGGCCTAATATCCTAGTTGTTATCACGCCCCTCTATAACTAGTCACGTGGCTTAATACGCCGTACGTCGAAGGTGAAAAGAAACCTATACGGATTTGTAACAGTGTTTTCGCTGCAAAACTAATGTAGATGTCATGATTGTACACACAACTCCTTTACATCGTTGGAATCTTGAAGAAAACATAACTACAATCGCATCGCGACTTTTAATCTTTAACTATACGGATCATAATACAAATCTTTTTCGTCTAAACTAATCACACAGTTCCTAAATCTAACTTCTATCTAGAAAAGCACCCATGTATTTCGTTTGTCCATGCAATCCTATGGAAAAAAATTCCTTAAAAAGGAAAGGGGCGCCCAAAGGTGAGTCTTTTTGGGTTGTTCTCTGTGTTTGGGAAAATACATGTATGTAAGAAAGAACGGTAGTACACATATCAGATTTTTTTTTTTTTTTTTGTTTTATTTTGCAACTTGCTTAGTACAAAAGTGTTTGAATATATATCTATATTACATATATATATATATATATATTTGACATACAAGAATTAGTATTAACAGTTGTTTTGTTGGTGAACCTTAATCAGACGTAACCGTAGCATTATTAACCTTTGTCACCACCTTAGGGTCCCTGTCTTACTAACCCGACCACAGGGCCCCTTTGCACCTATACCAGGGCCCTTACTAGCGCTCCAAGGTCCTTTCTTTCTTCATTTCCGAACTATCCAAGACCCCTTCCACACTGTCTGAGCCCTTCACAGCTGTCACAGAGCGTCCCTCCCAACTAACACAGCTTCCCCCTTCTCATCTACTACAAAGAGTGGCCCTTCCCTACTAACCCAGGTTCCTCCTCCTTTCCAACTACGGAACCACCCAGGGCACATTTCTACAAGTACCAAACCTCCAAACCTTATCCTTTTTTATCTAGTGGACAATTCCCCAACTACCCATCCCAACTACCCCTGGTCCTTTTTTGGTATGACAATGATTCCGTATATATGAGATTGGGCAAAGCGCTTGACGGATACAATGGTAATATACCTCATTGCATACCATGAAACCTCTAACCATATTTCCAGTCTCAACCTCCCAGAGTTTCCATTTCCCAACTACCTCCCGGGTTCGTTTTCTTCCAACAACGCCAGGGGTTCCACATTATAACAAGGGTGTTGCCCCCTCCCCCTTCCCCAACCAACCATCCAATTCAGCAGTTCTCATTTCAATTTCATTCATTCACCAAATTGTGAAATTGAAAAAAAAAAAATAACTTTAAAAAACCAAGATCTTTATAATTATTTTATAAAATTGATTGGATATTTTTTGTTTTTTGATCATTTTCATTTTTTATTATATTTGTTAAATCTCTTATTTTATTTTGGGTCACTATTTGTCACATTTCTATTTTTTATTTTTATAATTGTTTAAAAAACATTTTTCTCGTATTTTCTTTTTTAATGTAATTTGTCTTTTTTTTTTTTCATTTTTAATATTCGGGTTTTAATTCGTTCATTAATTGGACATTACTTTTTAGTTTTAATATTTGTCATATTTTAGGCTCATTTAAATGCTTCTTTTATTGGTTTCCTTATTTTTGTTTGTAAATTCGATATTTTGATTATTTCTTATTTCTTTTTAAACTTGTAATTACTTACTAACGTTGTTCGTATTTCTGCCTCAAGTTTCATTGTTTATTTATTAATGGATGTCCTTTTTATTTTAATTAATTTTTTAATAATACCACGCGCCACATCGTTTCCTGAACAAACTCCGTGCTTTTCATATTTTATCAACGTGTATTTTAGTTGCATTTTGATATTATTTTTTACATTTAGTCTTTGCTTTTTAACTTTTGTTATTAGGCCAATGGAATTGGATATTTAGTTTTCAGTTTACCGACCCGGCCCATCCGATTTTCATTATTTTGGTTAACCAGTCATATTTTCGTAAATCTTAAATACAGATCATAACTTTCCGCTTCTCATAATATCAGGCATGCCGTTCTTATTATTTCAACATATTTTGTGTGGCTGAGGGGGGGTTTCCTTAGTGTTAATGATGAACATGTTAGATTTCCCAACCAATGCTCCTGATCATACCCTGCTCTGCGATCAGCTTACATATTCAATCTTCAAAATTGATTTTTTTACAGGAAATATTACTAAAAAGGATCCAACTGTTATAAAGTCTGATGTTAGATATAAGAAATTAGTTTTAGAAACCATCTTATACAAATGACTTAAATAAAGAAGAACATTTAATTATGAAATCCTTAAAATAATGAAGAGTTACCTCCTCCTTTTTTTCGAACAGTCAACGGAAAATAACAATCCAATCCATTTGGCCTTAATAATTTTTTATTTTTATTTAATCTGCTTATATTATTTTATGTATTTTTAATCTAATTTATTTAAATATTTGTTTTCTTTTAAATTTTTATTTGTTTCCGTCTTTTCTTTTTATTTGTCTTTGCGTTTTCTATTTTTCACTCATTGTTCAATTGTTTCATTCTTTTGAATTTTTATTTTGTATTTTATTTCATATTAAAATTTATGGTCTTTTGTTTTCCATTGTAATTTTGTTTTTTATTAGTTTATTTCAACTTATCTATCTTTTTTTTTTTATTATTTTACAGATTTTTATTTTTATTGTTCATTTTTATTTTAGTACTTTGTTTATTGGTGTATTTGTCATTTAGTTGCTTTGTTATTTTTTTTTTACATTATAAAAAAGGAAAAATTAAATATTTGTTCATTAATTTAATTTGTCTTATATTATTTTAGTCTTTTAACTATTTTAAGTTAATATTGTTTTTCTCTTAACAATCTGATCTGTTAGTCGTCCCCCTTTCTTTTTTATTTGTAATTTAGGGCTTTTTCTTTTTTCACCATGTTCACATTGTTAAATTCTTTGAATTTTTTTATTTTGTGATTTTATATATGTCTAAATTTATTTTCTTTTGTTTTCCGTTGTAATTTTGTTTCATTATATTATTTTTCATTTTGGCCACTTATTTCCAACTTCGTGATTCAATAATTAGAGCTGTTTTAAGCTGTTGTTAAAAAAAAGAAAAAGTGGGAAAAGGGAGAAAAACCAAAACAACGGCAGATCTTTCCTGGTAACAAACAGCTCACACAAGTACAAAACAAATAACAACATGAAAAATCAAAATTTCTTGACGAATTTCGAACCCATGACCAACGGGAGGAAATATTGCAAGGGTATCAGCGCCGTAGACCGCTGAGCTCATCGGAACATGCTATTTGAAATGTGTTTGCTCAATTGGTCACAAGGTGGATGGAAGACAACTCGGGTCACGGTTGACATGACCCAATAGTGGCGTGTTACTGTAGGGAAAACCATAATATGTGTTTTTTAAAAATATTCCTTAAATTTTCGCAAGGAAAAATGGAGAACTTCTTCTTGATTAAAATCTCTGCCGAAAGAAAGGTTAATTTTAGGTCTCAAGTAATCTCGAGCAACTCCTCATTATATTTTCCACCATATTTGGAACATCCGCTATGTAACATATATCTGATGTAACGTAGAAATCCCAATTTGGCTACAGTTTCCAAAGGCGGTCCGGAAAGTGTATAGTCTGTGTCCACATACTGCGAAAGATATTACATTAGAATGGGTTTCTATGGAGATTTTTGCCCTCTAGGGTCCTTTAATATGGTTTGGCTTTGAATAAGGTGTATCGTAATTGGGTCTGAACCATATAACCTAACGAGAAAATTGAACTTTTTTTGTCGGGTAATTCGGGTGCCGCACACACGGAAAAGGCACACAATCTTTACGGGCCCGCATGCTCACGTACTTACCGGACCGCCGTCACGGATTCCAAGCCAAGCTCATAGGGTCGTCCCGTCTGGCGCCCCTAAAAATCTAAGATATTACCTCCGGGTTAAAACCCATAGCAAAGGCCCGGTCTCCGACGCGTGCGAAATGAAAGGATTCAAAAGGTCAACCATCAAAATAAATACGTCTGTGCTTATAGCTAAAAAGTTAATTGTTGATTTTAATGGATTTCAAAATTGTCCTATTTCGCCAAAATCATCCTCGTCTATGTCAATGACATGTGTATTGAATGAATTTCAAATGTTCATAATTATTGCACATGAATAGCCGTTGTCTTTTCTTCCCAGATTCTTGTCATCTCCAGTAACAGAAAATGGCCACTGGCACTCCCATCCTTGACAGATGCCCATAAGGAATATCTGTAATCAGACTATGGATGAAAAGTCCAAGAGTTTTTCGTAGGATCCGAACAATTTTGTAACAAATCGAACCACGGAGTTAAAGTAGCCGGTGCAATGAGAGACCATGTCAAGAAGAGCTGGAAAATATGCTGACTGCAATCAGATACTGTCCAAATGTAGTCAAAAGAAATGGGAAATTATGCTGAGGTTCAGTCAGAGCAGTTTGTTAAAGGGGTTATGGAAAATTATTTCCAAAGAAGGTTGAAGCATCGAAATAGAAGAAGAACTGAGGAATTCAAAGATGAATTTGTGTATCTGGAAAGGAAATGAGGACGAATTTGTTTTTTTTTTTTAATTTTTATCGCACAGGGGGTTAACGCAGCTTAAAAACAGATCTAAGATGGAATGAAATCTGCTGAAAAGAATTAGTAGAAAGATATAAAGGAAGTGGGTGGTGAAATGAAAATTCTCACGGGGTTGTTGCCGATGATAATTGGAAACGCAAAAGGAACGGCGGAGCAAGAGCTTAACAAAATTCTGTCAAGAAATTGGTGAAGCTTTTCTTGACGTTTATTCTGATGAATCCTCCAGATGATTCAGAAGAATGATACTTAATTTCGAAAATAGTCATGAACAAGTCAAGAGTAAGATTTGTATACTTTAGATGGAATGGTTTAGAGAATAAAACCAATCTTTTTAGTAATGAAACATTTCTATACTAAAATAGGACAAATGTCAGCCAGTTGCAAGATACACGTACGCATGATGATGTATCGTGATGTGTGGCAGGATTGCGCTATTTGTCAAAAGTCAAGTCTGCAAATGGTTATAGTATAATAGATTTTTTTTTTTTCAAAAAAGTTGTTTGAAAATGTGCTATATTTTTCAAAGACATAATTAATACCATATTCGTTTTTTTTTTGGTGTAACAACGCCAGTTCCCAGGGGGGAGGTCAGGATTTATTGGCATCCCTTGGAAATTAGCCACTCTAAGGCTTATGATACCGTCATTTTTCTGTAATAACTGTGCGAAAACGGTTTACTGCCAACGGACACCACCATAAAACGATCTTATACGTTTAACTTCACGAAAAAAAAATGCCGATCTCAACATGACAAATCAGGTTCTTGGAAAGGAAAATGTGAGCAAAATGTGGTGCGATTGTGTGGCGATATGAGCCAGATCTTGTCAATACGTCGGGTATACGTTGTATTGCATGAGCGCCTCGTAGTCTCGTGTGCGTTGGTATACGTTCGTGATCGGACCTCGTGGAGTCAACAGGCGTGGTTTAGGACCCAAATTCCTGAGAATGAGACTAATTTGAATAAATAACGTTCTCAGCAGCAGTCTAGGGATTTTTGAGAATTGGAGCGAAAAGTGAATTTCAGCTTTGTCTCAAATTTTCTTCTAGAACTAAAAGTTCGCCAGAAACAAAAATTGCTTAATGAGTCTTCTTATGGTATGGTAAAAATTGAATGAATTCATCAAGCGGTTTTGGAGGAATCAATCAGGGATATTAATGCCGATTTAGGGATTTTTTCCATAGAGCTCCACAGGAGCTTGGCAACCTCCAAAATCCCAACTCTAGTATCGAACATCGGGCGTCCTTCCCCCCTGCAGTTCATTATAATTCCACACCACTAAATAGATCTCGTCTTGCACCCTCTGACCGAAAAGTGTTTGGGAAAAAGGTAAAAAAAAGTGACAGGTCTAAGTTAAAATTGAAAAATAGTAGAAACTGGAACTTCCTGGGCCATACTTTGTGTTAGAAATTATTTTAAAGATACAAATCAGCAGAATATCAAGACTAAAAGGTATGTGAGGCTTACTACTGAGTAATTACAGTACTAATTTTACACCCACCCCCATAGGAATATTTTGACTAGAAGTCACAGTTTTAGAGGGGATCGGAACTCATCGTTGTCTTCATGCTTCAGTAGCTCGAAAAATCCGTTGTCAACTTATAGATTCTTCTTACTGAATGGGATGCAGAGGTCTAGCAGTCCAAGGTAATGCATAATTTAAGCAACTGAGTCGCTTCGTTAATGAGAAATTTACGTTTTAATTAAGGCCAATTTGTACATAAACCAATGGCAATTTATTTGGTTGTGTGCAACCTATAGGAGATGGTGTAGAGACTAGCGAAAAAAAGTTTGCGACTCCTGACCTCTAGTACGCGTTACGCTGAACTTGATCTTGTCATCTGGAGTTCAAAACTCTAGTTATAGTCCACTAGTGTAGCATGTGAAGCTATTTAGACCGGGGGGGGCGGGGTCATCATGAAAATATGAATAGCTCGACAGACAAGGGAAGTCAATAGAGCTGTGAAAGTGCACTTGGCTGGCTGAATCATTCAGATGGTGAAGTGAGTGGTGATTAGGTAGTCTACGACTGCAAAATTGAGCAGTCTGACTTCTACCAGTGTTG